>JACN01084780.1:0-34244 GCA_000787155.1 Scartelaos histophorus | reverse complement strand
GATCAGGCTTTGCCAAGCCGGTATTTTCCAAGCCGATATGTTATAATAGTATTATTATGATAGCTGATAAGTTAAAGGTGCATTGTGTAACTTTTCTAGTGGAGGGTCAGTCAAATGTGTGGGGATATTATTGCTTTGTCAAGATTACTTCACTGTATGGTTTAAACCCTTTTATCTTCATGGAGATCAAATTTGTGAAGAGGGTACCCTGCTCTAAGGTAGAGCTGTTTATTATCATACTGTGGAATATTCCAGGCAGAGCAATGTCATACCTGTAGAAACATGCAGGTGACCTCCAGCCAGAAAGTTACATAGTGCACCTTAAAATATTACAGTTTAGGAGAAAACCAAATCAGACAAAGAAATTCAATATTTATGCATTTTATTAAAAACCAAGACAAAGATGAGCTCTGTACACTCTTTTTTCTCAAGTAAATTATAAACACCATTCAAAGATTACACTTATTTACAAGACATAGCATTGTGGATTGTTGAATTTGAACGGAAAACTGGTTTCACAGTATTTGCTATTTTATCATCTAGCACTTGCAGCCTTCTGAATACCATTCACACACAAACTGTAAAAACAGTTGAAAACAACATGTAAAATCAAATGAGAAAAACTGAATTTTCAAGTTTTTATTACTATAACTAGTAATATAAGGTAGTTAATGTAAGAATAAATTACTTGGTAAATTACTTGGTATATTTGGACTTAAAAGTTTTGTTTGGGTATAATAGTAAGCCTTTAATATTTGTTAGATGCAAAAAAGGGAAATTACTGGTTAACCTAAAACCAAAACACATAAAAATGATTTCAAATATGAATTCAAAATACAAATGAAACAAATATTTTTTAATGATCAAAACAAATTAAATGAACAAAAAGTAGTGCACTTAAAATCTATGCATTTTTTTTTTACTTGTCATAATTTGTCATAATGCCTAATTAATCAAATAAATAAAAATATATTAATGTATCAGTAAAATGTTTTCCTTTACAAAAAACAAAACTTTTTTCTAAAGGTCCTATATTACACAAAATTGATTCTTGTGAGTTTTAAGCCATGTTATTATGAAGATGTATGAAGTTTGAAAACACAGTGGAGCACTGCATTTATTACCACTGCATAAAAAGTAAAACAGAGTGTAACTATGCAGGATTTGTGTGTTAAACATCGGTGAATGAAACAAAACACAACTCCAGGTATGTTTCTGATGAAGAAACAACATAACAGATCAGAAAATTGGGTAATATAGGCTGTTTAACTGCTACTCTAAAACACTTTCAGTAGTGCGGTAGTTTCAATAGATCCAGAAGAATTTTGTATTAAACACTTGTATTCCCCAGCATCACTTTGTGTCACATTAGTAATGAGCAAATTAAAATGGCCAGCAGTTTTCTCTTGGATGATACATCTACTATCTGTCACAAGTTCACCATCTTTGTACCATTCTGCTGTGGGGTTCGGTTTACCACTAACTAGACACTGAAGGATGACTGGAGTGCTAACTGCTGCTGTGACATTAGTTAATGGAATCACACATTTAGGGGCTGTTTCTGTAATCTGAAAATGGAAACTACACATTTCAGAGGATTTCCCTTTAAATTCAATCTTTTCATCTTTAGCTGGCTCGGCAAATACATCAAAATTGATGCTAACATATTTCTCTCCTTGTTCACTTGTTTCTTTGTCTGTGTTAGCTACTAGCCTCACTGCTCGCTGAGATTCATCTGCCTCTTGTTCAAACTCAAACTCAAGCTCTATTTCTGAAACCTGCTCCCCATCAAATGACGTATTCCCTACCATTAGATCAAACTTCTGAGGTTGGACTTTGGCACTACCAAGAGATACAGCTGTCAGCTCCCTTCCTCTAGTTTTTCCAGCAAATGCTTTAGCGCTTAAAACAACCAAAGACGCTCTACAAAGTGTTTCACCAACAACATTTATCGCTCTGCACGTATACACACCACTGTCCTGACTTGTGATCTTACAAATTTTCAGGAAATGATTATCACCATCAGAGGACAAAATGAACTTTTTATTGTGAGGGATCTTTTTGGCACCTTTGAACCATGAAACAATTGGAGAAGGAATTCCCATTAGAGAACACTCAAACATAACAGTCGTACCTTCATGGGCTTCCATATCACAAATGGGATTTATGAATCTTGGTGGCATTTCAGTGACTTCAAAAGCAATTTTCAGATCATCATGTTCCTGGGTGACAAAGTCCACAGCTCCTTCTTCATAAATGCTTGGCAAGACATCCAAAGAAATAATCATGCTTTTGTTGTCAGCTGTATACTCAGGAATTGTAATAATTTTTACTTGTTTTTCAAATTCCTTCACATCTTTTTCATCTAATTCAACTTCTAGAAGAATTTCTTGCGGTGAGGGTGACCGGGATGAGTCATTTTCTTCCACATCAAATTCCATCACATGTTGATGAGTGACAGCAGGTGGTGCAGGCATAAATCTGACTTCTTGGGACACAACTACCACTAAAGCCACACTCCTGGCTTCTCCAACGTAGTTTATAGCCTCACAGATATACTCTCCTTGGTCAGCCTTAGTCACATTACAGATTGTTAGTGAGATACTGTCCCCATCTCTATCCATTTTAATTCTGCTGCTTTCCACAAGCTCATTTTTGTTACAGAACCACTTTATTTCAGGTGAGGGAAGCCCAAAAACTTCTGCGTAAAACCTCAAGGTGTCATTTTCAAATACTTTTTTCTTAATTAAAGGTTTAAGGAACGCTGGTGGAATACCCTGTACCTTCTCTTGGAGAGAGCCTAATCCTAGAGAGCTTCGCCCACTTAAAAATCTAGTTTCCTCCAAAGTTATCTCTGGCTGAGATATTTCAATCCTTTCATCAGCTGGAGATGGCAAATACTGAACAGGAGAAAAATAGTTATCACTGGAGCTTCCTGTGGATGGTCTCTTATATCCAAGTGGAGAAAAGCCATATTCTTGGGGAGTCATGAAGCCACCAGGTGAATCTGATGTAGGAGTATTCAAAGACATGGGAGATTTAGAACTTTGGAAAGAGTCTGCTATTTGTTGTGAAGTCTCAGTAGAAGAGCCTGGGGTGAAGAACCTCTCAGCCACTTCTGCAATCTCTTCACTCATGGTGCTACCAATTTCTATAGACATTTCTGACTCAGGAGACAGTGGTCGGCCCCAGTCAGTAGGAGGATTATAGTAATCATACACTGCACCAAACGAGACTTCCTCCTCTTGCATTGATTGAATAGTTGTTGTAGCTGTTCCCTCTTCAGCAGACTGTGCAATTTTTAACTCTTCTGTGCCTCTCAGAGAATTGTCTACTTTTCCTGCTTCTTCAATGTTTGCTATTTCAATTGAGCCCTCAATCATGCTTCCCTCTTTGTGTTTGGGGTTGGATTCAAAACCTTCTATTTTTTCCTCAATGCCGATGCCTTTATCTTCAACACTGGATGAAGTGTCCACCTTAGTTGTGAGCGGGAAGTCATCTTCTTCATGTTTTTTATTGAGTGGCTCCACCAAACTGGTCACAGCTTCCTCAATATGTTTTGTATGAGAAGGAGCTTCAAGAGAGCTTATATGTTCCTCAGTAACCTCTGAAGGAATTTCCAGACCCAACACTTCCATTGTTTCTGTAACATCAACATGTGATTCTGGTAAGCTGAGAAATACACCACTATCCATTGAAGGTTCAGACAGTCGTATGGATTGGTCCTGTAATTCCTCATGTTCTTGTGTGATGCCTTTTTCATCTACTCCCAAATTACTCTCCAGTGAGGCAGGAATCTCCGTGTCTTCATCCATGGCCTTACTGTGTTTTGAAGATGTGGTAGATGACTTTTGTCTCTCTGGTTTGATAGGCTCAGTTCCTTTAGACCTTAGTGTTTCTCCTGAAATGGTGGATGTTTTCACAGGCTTGGATGTAGGTCCTTTATCAGGCTGGAAAGGAATAAAGCTGCTGGTTCTTTCAAATGGTCGCACAATGTCTTCACTCATTTCAGTCACTCCCGTTGTTTCAACCTGTTCAGTTAAAGCTCCAGGTTTCTGTGCTTTAGGCCTGACTAGATCTGGAGAATCTTGCAATTTCTCCATAAATTGTTGTGGACCATGGATGTCAAGCCTTGTTGGTTCTTCAGACTTCTCAAAGGAGGTTAGAGGCAATGGAATATTTTCTTCTGAAATGGTATGAACAACTTCACCAAGTGGACCAGGTTCAGGCATAGTGATCTGTTTTTGCTGGTCAGAGAATTCCAGTACTTCAGGAATAAACTCCTTTGGGAAAAGTGTCTCCTTTGTTTGCTCATTGGGAGGTGATGAAGCCATTGGGCCAATTTGTGAATCAGACTCAAATGTTTGTTTAATTTGAGAAACATTTATCACAGCAGCCGATGACGCTAAACCACAGCCAGACAAACCCTGGGACTCCCGAGAAAGAGAGGACCTTGATTTTTGAGCCATGCGAGAGGTTTCCTGCGGTAAATGCTGAGTTTTTTCTTCAGATCTAACTGCATCTGTGTGAGAAGTTGGGGTTGTCCCCACAAATGCTATACCTTCAGTTGCTCTTTCCTCTTCATCATGAATGATTTCACTTTCATTTAAAAACTGTCCTGGTTTAGCAGCTTGAAATGATACATCAGTAGTGTAGCAGACTTCTGGAATTGGTTCTCCTGAAATTGCACATTCTACGACTGCTGTGTTTCCTTCAGAGCATGTTATGTTTTCTAATTCATGGACATGAGGAGCTTCAGGGGCCACATCGAAGGAGAAAGTAAATTTGTGTTTTATTTGAGATGTGCCGTCATCAGTGGGTACTTCTGAGGTCTTTTCAGGAGGGGAGACATCTTCACATAAATCCTCTGCCATCTCAGGAACAGGAGTGGCAGCAGTAATTCGAATTTCAACCGGTGAAGAAGAGAAAGAATCATCTGAGAGGCGCTGTTTTTGAATAACAACTTGAGGAACCTGCAAAGTTGCCTTCCCGGACTGTGTATAAGACACAACTTCATCTTGTACGTTCCTCTCTAGATTTTCTGTTGTTTCATCTACTTCTTGTGTGACAATAACTTCCTGTTTGTCCTCAAATGCTCTCATTACTTTTTCCTCTGAAACATCAAGTGTGGCAGTGGAGATGACTTTGCCGTATTTATTAGTAAGAACACACTCATATGTACCTACATGGTCTGTGGTTGGATAGAAGAGAGTCAGCTTTGAGTAGTTTGATTTCGTAATTATATCATAGTCTGGGTTATAGGCTAATGGTTGGCCATCTTTTATCCAGGTGACTGTGGGTATAGGTTCACCTCGAAATTGGCAGCAAAACTCTGACATCTCACCAATGCTTGCCTTTAATGGTGACAGCTCTTTCACAAATACTGGAGATTTTCCATTTACACTTGGTTTGGCACTTACTGCTTTAGACTCTGTAGGTAGGACATTTTCCTTTAAAGATGCATTTATTGTAGTGTCTGTTATAATAACTGTGTCACCAGTTTCTTTTACTTCAGCACTTCTTAAAACTTCTAGCTCACTTGCATTATCCTTCAGTAGTCTCTTATGTGTGACCTCTCTTGATGGTTCAACCTCCTCTCTCATCCTTCCCTCTTCCTTTACTTCATACTGGAAGCGCTGGAGGCTAGCTTTATCTACAAGCATAGTATATTCCTCAGATTGTTCCTCAGCTTCTTTTGCAGTTGGAAATGATTGTCTGAGGGGTTTAGTGGGAGCTGCATATTTTGTTTGTTCAGGGGGCAAGGTGTGAAATTGTTGAGTAAGAGTGTGTTTTTCAACAAATGAAGATTCTTCATTTGTGGACTCTTCTGCAGTTGTTGATGCCAATGACAATTCTGACATACCTGATAAAGGCTGGGTAGTTGGCATAGTTTTGGATGTATGCCTATGTGCTGTTTGCAAGGCCTCATTGGAAGGTGTTGCTTTTATATCTTGACAAACACCTGCATCATAAGATGTCTGAGAAGTGGTTAAAGAGGTGTCTGTTTGGATGTGTTTTTCATTAGGGAGATATGGAACCTGACTGGAAACTATATTGGGCCTTTCTGCTTGAAAAACTTCATTAGAAGGTGTTGCTTTTACATCTTGATGCACACCTGCACCATAAGAAGTCTGGAAAGTGGTTGAAGAGGCCTCTGTTTGGATTTGTTTTTCATAAGGGTTAGATGGAACCTGACTGGAAACTATACTGGGACTTGCTGCTTGTAAAACCTCATTAGAAGGTATTGCTTTTACATCTTGATGTACACCTGCACCATAAGAAGACAGGAAAGTGGTTGAAGAGGCCTCTGTTTGGATTTGTTTTTCATAAGGGTTAGATGGAACCTGACTGGAAACTATACTGGGACTTGCTGCTTGTAAAACCTCATTAGAAGGTATTGCTTTTACATCTTGATTTAGGTCTGCACCATAAGAAGTCTGGAAAGTGGTTGAGGATGCATTTGTTTGGATTTGTTTTTCATAAGGGACAGGTGGAAATTGACTAGAAATTGTATCAGGCAGAGTCACAGAATGGATTGTTTCAGTGACTTCAAAAAGTTGCTTCCCTTGAGGATCTACAGGCCACTCTGACTCTAGTTCTGTGACTTCATCTTTTTGCCATTTTAAAATACGCTGGGCCATTGCTTCTTGTTCACTCACAAGGTATTCACTGTCCCTCTCCAGCCTAGTTTCACGACCCTCTACTGGCAGCTCTGTGCCAGGCCACTCTGGATTATGTTTTTGGAAAGAGACTTCATGACTAATGGCAACATTCTCTGGGGCAGTAGTTTTTCTTTGTGTAGCTTCAGCTTTGGTTGTTACTGTTGTCTCAAGGACACCTCTTCTTGCTTCAGCCTCGGTCTGAAATGTTGAACAGCTTTCTGTCCAACCAGGTTCCAGTTTGACAGTGCCTTGTTGTTCCATATAAACGTCCTGCTGCCACTTCATAATTCTTTCATTAAGTGCTTCTTCTTCGCTGCCAAATTGGGCACTGTCACTGAGCTCAGAGATGTTTTCTCTCGAGAGTTGTAGTTCATGATGTTTCATTTTTTCAAACCGTTCTTGTCTTGCTCTAGCTCTGGGGGATGCCTCAACTGTCTGCTCTGATATCCTCGATTTGACTCTTGGAGATTTGGGAACTGGTTTTAGAGGCACTTCACTCTCAAATTCTTCACCTCGGGTTTTCATTTTTGGTGATTTATGGAAAGTAGGAGTAGGAAAAGTCTCAGTTGCTTTCACTTCCTCTTTCTTCACCATCTCCTCCTGAGTGTTGACTTGACCTTCAGTCTCCAGATATGGTGCATCTGCTGGCATAGGGAGATCTGTTTCAGGATGAAAGTTATCTTCTTCTGACATAATCATGCCTTGTTGCCATTTTCTTATCCTAAGTGCCAGGAGTTTTTCCTCACACTCAAGTCGCTCAGCCTCTAGTTCTTTTTCATAATGGGCTCTCAATGACTCACCAGTGTATTCTTCTTCATAAACATCCTTTCGTTCTTGGATTTCCTGGGATATTCCTGCTTCACTGGTAAAATGGTCTTTCTTGGCTAGCCTTAACCTTGGTGAGTCTCTTAATCTGGCCTCTGTTCTAGCTCTTGCTCTTGATGGTGACTCAGCCATTTCTGCCGTCCTGAATGGTAATTGTGACTGCAAGACTGGAAGTTCAAATTCAGGATCTTCTGGTCTAAGATTAATTTTGGGAGATTTGGGTTGAGTTGCTGCACTAGTTTCATTATCAACTGACCTTATGATTTTTGGTGATTTATGGTGATAAACGGACCCAGTAAGACCACTTTCATTCTTCTCCACCACTTTCTGCTGTATGTAACCTTCGGGCTCCATATAAGGTGGCAAAGCTGGTAAAGGCAGGTTGGTTTCTGAGTGAAATCTCTCATCTTCAGACATTCTTTCTCCTTGCTGCCATTTTGTAATTCTTTGAGCCAGAAGTTTATCTTCACGCTCCATGTGCTCAATATCCAAAGCCTCTCCATACTGAGCCCTCATCCTTTCTTGTTCATCAAATGTAGTTCTTGTTTCCATTTCTACATTTGCTGTTCCAATTTGACTTAAGTCAACATTCTGTGAAGATGTGATATATTTGGGCAATATTTGTGCTTGTGATGTCACATTTTCAGAGTATGGGACTTCCACAGCTGTAATCTGTGTAGAAGCCTCATGATGATGCTCGCTCAACATTACTTTGAAGTCCATATCTTCTTTAGTTTGAATAAAACTCCTATATGTGTGCTCCATCTCACCCTCTTTCTTTGCCTGTGGCAATAACTCACCTTTCATCAGCTGAATTGCCCTTGTTCTTGATTGTGGCTCAAAAGAATGCCTTACACGAGTCTCAGAAGAATCCCTGCTTCTTGGTTGAACATGAATTTCTTTGCTACCATCTCCCGAATCTGAGAGTCGGCTAGATAGCTGAGCTTCATGTAAAGAGGCATGCTTACTCCTTATCCTCTCCATATACTCTGAATAAGTGGGCTCACTAATTACTGACTCACCATCAAATTCAGACGAAGACATAGTTGAAATAGAGAGTCTCTTTCTTTGTTTGACAGCTTTTTGGAGAGATGTTAGTTTTGTTCTTACCTCATTGTGAAGGCTTTCAGTATCACTGAACCTGTCACTATAGCGATCGCTGCATCTGTCACTAAATTTGTCACTGAACCTGGCGCCTGTCCGCCTGTCACAGTATATATCACTAAATCTATCATTAAAGCGCTCTGATCTATCAAACATGGGTGGAGGAGATGGGGCACGCTCAGAGGCCGTTTCCAAATTTTTGGGCTCTTTTGCTACCTCCTTTTCTTTTGGCAAAGCACCGGTAGTAGAACTAAACAACACAGTTCGGACAAGAGAACTTTTGGCCCGGGACCTTCCATGATGAGCCTTTGACGTTCTATCAAAAGGAGAACCCACACATCTAAGCTCCACCTTGAACTTTCTCTCCTTTTTCTGCTCTGTCATTGCATTCTCTCTGTGATGTGCTTTTGCAGACCGCTTGGCAGAACCCAAATAGTTGACAGACTGCTCTTCCCTCAGTGACACCAAAAGTGATGCTGTGGACTCTGCGGAACCCTCTGTATTTATCGCCATTACCTTGTAACTTCCAGAGTCTTTCTCCTTAATACAATCAATAACTAAACATGTAGAGTGCATGTGTAGTTTACTGTCAGAAAAAATCCTGCGTCTTCGTTCTTTACGGATTGGTCGGTTGTTATGAAACCACAAAAGTGAGGGTGCTGGAAAAGCGACTAATTTGCATTTCAATTCTACTATTTCTCCCTCAACAACTGACTGGAACTTAAGTTTTTCAGTGAACGAAGGTGTTATATTCTCAGAGGAGGCGCTGCTGTCATACATGACTCCACTCAGCTGACATGAGAGATCAAGGCTGGGAAGCTCTGAAAATAGAAAGAAACAGCTGTCAGACGATCAGAGCCTCAAGTGAAAGAGAGATAGAATTATCATAGGCATGCAGCAAGTCACAATGCAAAAAGAAATAATTTGACTCACCATATTTGTTCGAATAAACGCAAGACTCGATTCTTTATAATTGAAACCTGCAGGAAGTTTAGATTCTTCGTCTGTGGAAATTTCTTCAAAACAAGTGATTTTAAGATAAATAGAAAAAGCATAAACCAAAATGGGCTGCTTTTTTTTAGAACTACTTTCGCTTTATGCTACAATATTCTTTACCTGACTTGCAGACAGAGGAATAAACGCCCTTTCTATTCCTTAAACTTAGGACATAAATGATGCACAAAACATTACATCTTATGCTCCCAAACAGACCATTTTAAGCCGCGAATTAGGTGAGAAGGCGTTTATTCGAACTAATATAGTTGTGTTATTTACAATGCAAACCACAGGAATCACATCCCACTATCTGCAAGCCAGGCTACAACATATTTTGCAGGAGGAACATTATAAATCATATCTTTTAAAGAATTCTTCAGTCTAGAGTCTTTAAAAGATATCATACTTCATATCTTTTTGGGAGAATTAAAGACCCTTCATGCCAAAACATATAACCTATTGGATGCAATTTGCAAGTGTCAAAAACTGCTTCAAGCACATTTGAACTAGGCAATAAACATGACGTGTCATCAATACATTATAAGGCACTGAAAAGAAGAATGTATTGGTCAAGACTAGAACAATAGCATGCAATACAACTTTGGAGTGGGACATAAAGGGACAGTTCAACATTTTATCTCAATAAGCAGTCAGTGGGTGCAGTCCGACTTAATCCAAATAAGTTAAGCATGCTCCTGTCACCAAATTCATATGAAATAAGTTAACATTTAGATAATCATAACCTGCTAGTATATTACCATTAGAGGCAATAGAACCCACAGAACATTTTGTTAAACAGTCCCTTTCTCAACACATAAAAACAAGGAGCAATATTTTTGGACCAGTTATCAAGAAACAAACTTGGTCTTACCTTTGACTTCTTCCACCTTAGTTTCAGTCTGTTGAACATGGGTAACTGCAAAAAAAAGAAGAAAAAAAAAAAGAAAAAAATGATTAATTCTGGGCTAAAGAAAGATGTCTTGAGAAAAAAGGAGGAGAAAGGTGAAGTTAAAGAGAAATTGTGTTGTTATTCTTAAAACTCAACAAAATTCACAGAAAATTAGTTATTTGTGGGGAGTGATACAGCATTGGAAAATTCAGGAACACAGAACAGTAGAAGATTCTGGTGAATAAATGTAAAAACTTAGTAAACACAACAGGTAGCTTGAGGGATGTCCTGACTTGGTTAAAAGTTTGTCTCAACTGAGGTACTGTCACAAAAATTTCAAAATTGATTTCTATACTCAATACTCGATACCGATTACAATGACTACAATGACTACAAAAAAATGCTTTTTTTCTTTTAGCAGAGAATGTGATTTTCAACACAAAACAATAGTTTCTTAATATTACCATGATAAAGCTGAAATGCATACTAAAAGTCAAATTAAAAAAATTAAAAGCAATATTTTGCCCTGTTTATGATTTTTTTGCAGCATCAATACTTGCTCGAGTGTAGTATATTAGTTTTAGTATTCATTAGTACCTGGTTTTCAAATTCTTTTGGCTATAATAACATTGTATGTGTAAAAACAGAAATAACTACAACTAAAATAATAATAAATAGGTTCAGGAAATCCCTCAAATGTGATTCTAGCTTGGAAAGACAAAACGTGATCTGATAAAAAAACAAAAAACAAAACAACAAAAAAAAACAACACAAAGGTCAAAAGGTCAAGGTGAAGATTTAGGGGAATTGGCTGCAGTCACGGGTCCCAGATGTTACCTTCTTCTACCATTTGCTGCTCTTTGGTTATGGTGAGAGTGGCAGAGCAGGTGGCCTCTCCTGCGTTATTGACTGCTCTGCACGTGTATAGGCCTGCATGCTCAAAGAAAGCATCCACTATGATCAGAGTGGCTATGTTTGTCATTTCATCAAAGTGAAACACCAGGTTTTTGGTGGCCTTCACTGGCTGCCTGTTGTGAAACCATGTCACTTCTGGCTTGGGCATGCCTGACACACATGCATGGAAGCGAGCCACTTCTCCATGCACCACTGTGCAGCTGCTGATTGGCTGAATGAAGACCGGCTTTTGGCCTAGAGAAGGTTTCTTAAGACTTGTGAGACTGGTGGAAACATGCCACTGGCTCTCTGCAGTGTCTTTTTTCCCTGAAAGCAAGAGGTTGGCTATTTCACATGCAGCATTTACATTAAAACACAAAGGTCAGAATGCTGGTGTGGTGTGATTTTCAAATATTTGTTTTAAATAATTGGGCACTGTTTCCCACAGGTTTATACTAACACTACGGTAATGTAAGTGCTCCATATTTTGATAATTTTATTGATTATAATATTTTGGTGTATACCTGTTACTTATTGCCTCTAATTTCCCACACAATTTTAAGCTTTCCTTTACTATTTTATGTAGGATGGATGTACCCAAGTATTGTTACGAGTGATATTTTCACAGTGCATCTCAGGTTATGGATATTTATTTCAATATTTTGTGGAGGCTGAATTGTAAATATGTAGTATATACAATGTATTTTTGCCTTTATAATGCTTTGTCAAGCCTTTGGTTTTGTCATAATTCAAAGACTTAAGAATTAAATTTAAAAGTACTTAATAACAGTTATTTCTGAACTGAAACAGTGATGATCATGGTCAATGTAGTTGCTTCTGTTTTTTTTAGCTGATGCTATATCATTAAGCAAAAACACTTGTAGTATTACTGTGAGGCATTTGGGGATACAATATCACAATATTTCAGTTATTGTTACATCCATGATATTCTATGGAAATTCTTTTGCCTTGACTGTTAAGGCCCTGAATGCAGTTTAAGCTCTTTACCTTTTTATTTACTATATAGAGTTAGATATTTGTATGGGATGCCATGCTTTAAAGTAAGAGACTGTTATTCAAACTTACCCTCCATTGTGAGTGTAGCAGAGCAGGACACAGTTCCAGCAGAGTTTGTGGCTGTGCAGCGGTACTCGCCCTCATCCTCAGGGTAAACTCTGGAGATCTCCAACTGGCAGCTGTCATCAAACTGGGACATCCTGAAGAACTCTGACTGCTTAATCTCTTTCTCCTTGTGGAACCAGCAGATCTTCACATCTGTCCAATACAAAAACAATGGTGATGAGCGTGACTTACAAACTTAAATCACAACATTATTGCTATTATTGTTTGTTTGATTGTTTTTATATTGAGCCTTTATTTTTGATAGTTGTAGCTTCTATATTAGTTCCGGCTTGATATAATTATTGACCTAATTTAAAGCTACTATCCATAAGTTTATTGGATTTTTATCTGCCATCTAGTAGATGGCAGATATGAAATCTGGTCACCCCTCCCTCTCTGTTCTTCTTCTCTCAGGCTAAAGCTGGCACCCTCAGACAGAATTAATGCAGCTAATAGTGATATATGAGAATACAACAGGGACTTGTAGGCGAGTCTAATTACAAATGCTAGCTTTAAGTTTAGATCTGCTTGATTCCTGGTTTAGGCCAGATCTGCTTCCTTATTAGTCCTGTTTACACCTGTTTTCTCCCTGGTGGCATTTGCAAAGTCAGATATTTTCTGTTCTTGGTGTTCTGCTCAATATCACAAGGGCAAATATGATTCATGTTGTTGTTGTTTTTTAAAATAAATTTAACCCTGAATACTTTAAATCTTACCATCTCCACGGACTCTGCACTGGAAGCGAGCTGGTTCACCTTCACGTGCTGAGGTGTTGCTGATAGGGGAGATGACCACTGGGGGAGCCACAGGAGCAGCAGAATCTGGGGACACCACCTCGGACACTAAACAAGACAACAATTTCAAAGTTAGCATCGTGATCCTTTATATTTGACGTACAGCCTTTTATTTTCATTCCTTTTACCTTCCACGTTAAGTGCTGCGGTGCTGCTGGCTACTCCATAGTCATTCTTGGCCTCACATTTGTACTCTGCTGCGTCCTCAGGGAAGACTTCAATGAGCAGCAGAGTGTGCTCGTATGCGTCGTGGAGGAATTTGCATTTGAATCCGGGGGAAAGGGCCTGGGAGTTCTTATACCATGAGACCTGGGGCTGGGGCAGGCCACTCACCTCCACAGAGAAGCGAACGGGCTTACCAGCCTCCACTGACTGAGACTCCATGTGACGCACAATCTGAGGGGGCTCTGGCACTGAGGTGATATTGGAGAAAAAAACATTTACTATTCATACCCAAATGAAATGCATATGGCAGTTTTTTACATTTTTCTAAATGTTTGCTTTGGTGGAATTGGGAATTGTATTATAGTTTGAATTCACTAGGAAAAAAAGTTTAATTCATTGTTCATAGTGTGTAGTAGTAGATGATTCGTAAAAAGGAATCTCTCTAACTATAATCAATCAATAAACAAAATGTGAAAGAAGGAACACTTTTTCCCCCTGCAAACTTTCATTTATAAAAATAAAGGTTTCATTTTTATTTCTCTAATAATATCTACTCTGTCAGATAGAAAATAAATTTTAGCTTTAAATATTGTTACATTTTAATGAATTTAGTAGTAAAACCTGTCATAGGCATTTTGAGATATTTTCCAAGTATTTTTTTTGTTTATTTTTTGTTCAGACTTACAGTTAACTCTGAGATGCATGGTGCTTCGGTTCTTGCCAGCAATAAATGTGTATTCTCCAGCGTCACTCCTGAAGGTCTCTGAGATGGTGAGGCGGTGGAGTTTCCTGATGGCTACGTAGTTGAAACGTTGTTCCATGGAGAACTGGATCTCCACACCATTTTTCAACCATCTGCCCTCAATGTCCTCTTCATTCACCTCAAACTCAAAAGTGGCTCTGTGTTTCTCTAGGACCTACCAGGAAACAACACAGATTTTCAGATCACAATTTGCTAAATTAAAATATATTGTCAACAGCTCTACGGGGCATTCATTGCTAACACACCAAATGTTTGCTTTGTTTTGAAAATGCTATAGTTGCCCAAAATAACAAAATTAAAAAGTTTTGTTTTTGATGCTCTGAATCATCCTTGTCTTTGCTCTCAGTTAAGTTGATCCTCTTTCAGAGTGCTATCACAATGGCCTTTCACTGTGGCAAGCAGCTGATTTTCATGTACATTTTTACAGTTGAAAATGACTATGCAACATTGCATGTATGATCAAGAGTCAGAATTTTTTATCGGAAAAATTGCAATATGTACAGTGATAATGGAGGGGTTAGGGTTTAGGTGAAAGTAAAAGTTTTGTGAGCACTCAGAACAATGTCAGATTATCAAAATGTGTACAAAGCAATTGAAATACAAATACAATAGAAGACTAATGTTGCCAAGATACAAACATTTTAAAATTGATTTTGATACTCAGGAATTTAATCAATACTCTTGATAATTGATAACAATACCACAATGAAGATAGAAAATGTTTTTTTTAGCAATAGAGAGTAAGAGTTCTTTCTTTTACTTGTTCTGATAAAGCTATAAGAATTAATTGATACTTTTACATAACATTACATACACATTATGTACTTACAGTGATTTCTTTCTGAGCTGGTTCAGAAATGCGAATATCACGACCCTCCACAACAAGATGGGCCTTGGACACGCTGGATCCGGCCACAACTGAGTACTCGCCGGCATCGGACATGCGCACAGTTTGGATCATCAGACGATGGACATACTTCTCCGCTGTCACAGTGTACCTTTGACAATTACAAGTGAGATCAGTAGAGTTTAATTTAAATGTCTTACATTACACAAAATTGACTCTTTGGTGTTAGACCATGTTTGAATGTTGTTACCTCATGAAAAACAAACCTGTAGTTGTGTATTGTTTCATTCTCATATTTTGTTTGAGCAGTTTATAAATAGTCTGCCAAAATGCTCTGTATGTGTGATGCCATGAACTGCAGTTTTCAAGTTAACAGCTCCTTTTAACTTTTGCTCAGTGGAAATTCCAAGTCTGAATTACCCAAATGATTCTAGTGCTTGTGTATGGAGTTAAAAAAACAACAACAAAAAAAACAAAAAAACTGTTGCACCTTTTTATGTCAGTGTACAGGAATTGCTTTAGAAGAAGAGAAGAACACAGGCTAAATATGCAGGGTTTGTGTGTTAAACGTGTGAATGAAACAAAACACAACTCCAGGTATGTTTTCGATAAGGAAACATTATAACATAGATCAGAAAAAATATTAATATCGGCCCTTTAGTCAAGTCAATAAAAATAGAAGTGATATCTACCTCTCCTCAGACATGTCCAGTTCTTGTCCATCTTTCATCCACATGACCTGAGCATTGGGCTCAGAGATCTCACATTCAAATATGGCCTTCTTCTTCTCAGTGATTTTAATGTCTTTGATTTTCTTTGTGAATTCAATAAGGCGAGCTAAAAGAGGAGAAAATGTCATTTTATTGATATGTTGCAGCTGATGTCATCATTATTCCCTTGGGTGGGCTAACTGTAGGCACTGCTCTGTCTGAAGTTAGACTTTAATCTGAGTTTGTTTCAACACAATCTGACCAGAAGAACTGACTTACAGTTGCAATCAAAGTTATTCATCCCCCATTGCAAATTAGCTTTATTGGTAAAATGTACAAACTAACAGCTGTTTAGAAAAAATAAATCAATCAAGAACAATTTAAATAGCTCAACTAATATTAAAATTTATTTCTCTAAATTCAACACAAAATACTACTTTTAATGACCACTACAGTCTCAAAATTATTCAACCCCTTCATGACAAGCATCTTTAGTACTTGGTAGAGCACCCTTTTACTGTTTAGACCTGCTGCAAATGTGATGCATAGCCAGACACCAGTTTCTGACAGCATTCCTAAGGAATCTTTGCCTATTCCTCATTGGCAAGGGCCTCCAGTTTACTAATATTCTTAGGTTTGCGTGTTGCAACCGCCTTTTTCCAAATCCATCAGAGATTTTCAATAGGGTTCAAGTCAGGCGACTGTATTGGCCACTCTAGTATCTTCTAGGACTTCTTCTGAAACCAAGTCTTAGTTGACTTTGAGGTAAGCTTGGGATCATTGTCCTGATAGAAGGTTCAATGACACCCAACCTTCACTTCCTCACAGATGGTGTGACATATTCTCCCAGGATTTCCTGATACTTGATTGAGTCCATCTTGCCCTCCACACGTTACAGGTTTCCATTGCCAGAGGAAGTGAAGCAGCCCCAGAGCATCACTGAGGCACCGTCAGTATAAGCAGTGTGTTCTTTTCAACGTATGCTTCATTCTTGATGATCCATAGGCCCAAAAAGTTCCAATTTTGTTTCATTGCTCAACAGAACAGAATCCCAAAATCTCTTATTTATATAGTTTTGAGCAGATCAGAGCCAGGTCAGTAGTGGAGTACATCTTGGAGTTCAGTATGGAATTCTTGAGTGTTTAGTATGTGCCTTACTGTAGAAAGTGAAACCAGTACCTGCTGCCGCCAGGTCTTGCTGCAGGTCTTGTGCAGTCAGTCAAGGGTTTCTTACTACCTGCCTCCTCAGGGCTCTGGTTGATAGTTTCCTCTTTCTGCCACATCCAGGTAGTGTAGCCACTGTTCCTTTAACTTTAAACTTTTGAACTATGCTTCCAAATTATATATTTTTGCATCCTTTTCCTTGTTTGTGTAAGGCTTTTTGGACAATTCACTTGATTTAGCCATATTTCTAACATGCAATGAAATGTCACTGTCAAGCTTACGAAGCTCTTGATTGGTTGATTGGTCTGGTGTGCTCAAGAATAATTTTGAGACTGCAGTATTTGTCAAAAGTAGAATTTTGTGTTAAATTTGGAAAAACTACTTGTAATATTAGTTGTGTTGAGCTATTTAAATTTTTCTGGTTTGATTTCTTTTTTGTAAACAGCTGCTAGTTTGTAAATTTTACCAATAAATCTAATTTGCAGTGGGGCTTGAATAATTTTGATCGCAATTGTAGTTAGAACTTCAACAGGTAAGATGATCTATAGAGTTAAAAATGTCCCTCTCAAATAACTTTACAATTACAAGCTAGCTAGCATTAGCCAATTTTTTTTTTCAGTAACATGCTTAAAGGTTGTATGGAGGATTATTTTTGTCTTAAATTGTCACTGATAGCATTATAGACATGTAGCAGCCTTATAATTATGATGACCAAAACAAAAAAAAAAATGAAAATCCATCAACTCTGGATGTGGTGGGGCCAGATAAACTTCAGCCAATAGAAAACAAGGCTACCTCATTTTCTATTGGCTGATGGGTTGTCAATCAAACTCCCAACGCTTCTAGCATAACAGACTCTCCAGCGCGCTGGGATTACCTGGTTTAAGTACAGCTCTTACGCGCACCACAGATGCAAGATACTGTTTACTAAACCCATGCAGCGGTTCTTAGCGGTTCTTTTTAGAGCTGTAACTTCCTTGCAGTTAGCACGATGTTTGTTGTATTTACAAGTCCTGTGCAAACTTAGCAAACTTATTTTCTAGGATAAACTACTTCATTAAAAACGTAAATGTAAATCTAAAGGAACTGCCAAGATTTTGCACATGCATTACACAGCATAAATTACTCTTGCACTCACAACTTCATTATAACTTGAATGTTGTTGCAGTTCTGATAATAGTAAGAGAACAGTAGCAGCATCAACAGCGCAGCAACTTTTGGCGTAAGGAGGAGACAGGAGCTGTCCGGGGGGGGGCTGGGTTCACGCATGCGCAGCAATTGAAAAAGGACAAACAGTCTGTGTGAGTTTGCACAGTATTTTAAATTTTAAAATCGTTTGACAGTGTTTGCTATCCAAGCATGATTTCACTGCAAAATATCAATACTACAGATTGAAATCACTAGCCTGGTCTATTCAGTCTATTTCTGAACTTACCTTCCACAAAGAGGTTGGCAGAGGAGACGGCTGAACCGGACACAAATTGGTAGGCTCCTCCATCTCCGAAGTGCACATTTCGTATGGTCAGCGAGTGGGTGAGCTCCTTGGTGCGAACCTGACACCTGTCCGATGATTTGATTTCCACGCCGTTTTTCAGCCACTTGTATGTGATACCCTCGTAGTTTACGGTTACCTCGAACGTGATGGTGTCTCTCTCTTGGGCGTTCAGGTCCTTCAGCATAGACGTGATTAGAACAGCTATGGAAAAGAAAAATAAATATTTATTCAAGATAGGTGCGTTATAAATAGTACACATGGGGGTTGGGCATTGGGCTGGTTCTTACTTGGTGACAGACCAAGATAAACAGCTGCACAAAAGTGCTTACATCAAGGGTTCTGTGGGCTTCACACAGTGCGGCGTGTGTATATATATATATTCCCTATATCAGATGTCTTTCCAGTTATAACCTGGAAAGGTTAATAGGTTGCTATCTGTCTTATGTGTCTTGGTGGCTTTGTTTCATAAATAGATACACTAATCACTAAAGTGTTTCGATAACTGTCTGTGAAATTGTTGAGCCAAGTTTAAAACTTGGTTGGCAGAAGAAAAAGAAAAAAAAAATCGCTGCATTTATTTTAGTTTTTTATTGCTTGAATGAATGAATTATGGATGTGCTTTCCAAAATTATAGGCCTGTTCTAATTAATCATTTCCACATTAGATCATTAGAATGCAGCATCAGATAGAAAGGTGATGGCGCTATTTGAGAATAAATTTAAAAACCTACTTCTATACAAGATTCATGAAAGATAGTAAAGTATTTATAGTACTGAGTGGATAAGAGATGTAACTCATGTAAAATACCCTTTTAAATAACTCCAGCACACTGTTGACCTGTTTCAAGCCTTTAATGATTTGGGAGAATTTAAAACACATCCTTCAATTCCTTCATTCAAAATTCCAAAGAAAAAAAAAATTGTAGCGGTATCAAAATTATTTTTTGCAACATGCATTATTTAAATTTAGTGTTAGGAGGACTAATGAAGACAACAATTATTAAAATTTTGCAAAGGGATTTAGATTTCAAATTAATCTGTTACTAAGGATCAAAAGCAAAACATTCTCAGTTATTGCTTTATGTTAATTATTAGTGACTTTTATTGCTTCTTTTTGATAATGAATGACTTCTTACGGCTGACAGTAAGCGTGGCAGAGACTCTGTCGTTTCCACAGACAAACGTGTATTCTGCAGAGTCGTCCCGGCTGGTGTTCAGGATCTTCAGCTGGTGCAGTTTGCCCTGAACCACGATGCGGAACTTCTCGCTCATCTCTATCTCCACCCCATTCTTCAGCCACGTGGACGGCACGTTGAAGTGGGACACCTCACACTCGAATGTGGCACTCTGCGTCTCAACCACCTCCACGTTCTTCAGAGGCTTAGTCACACGAAGAGCTGAAGAAAAATAATTAATATCATGAGTGATAAATAGTATACAAGCAGAGGGAATACACCGCAAAAAAGGAAACTCTAGCATATGTTTAATGGACTTGAAAAAAAAAAAAAAAATCATGATTTTGTGTAACTAACTGGCAAATAACAAAGTCAAATCAATGTTCTTGGTCCATAAAGAAGTATACAAAAACATTAAATACACTTTTGTAATGTAGGTGCATATAATGCAATATAAATTAATATAAATACTTACACTCTACAGTGAGTGAAGCGCTACACTGCAGATGTCCCACCACAGCGGTATACTCTCCTGCGTTGCTGTTGTCCACATTCTGCAGGATGAGTTTGTGAGCTTTCCTTTCGGCCTGAATCTTGCATCTATCGGTGGATTTGAGCTCTTTTCCGTTGAACAGCCACGTGACTGGGATGTTGTCATGAGACAGACTCAACTCAAAGGAAGCAGTGGAGTCCAGCAGTGCATTGACATCCTTTATTTTCTTAATTATCTTGATGGCTGCAAAGAGACAAATATACAGTTGTAATATATGGTATTATTTCATATTAAATGTAAAAGTGGTTAATAAAAACCTGAAATACTCACTCTCAACATTCAGCCTGGCGTTGGCCGATAGTTTTCCTAACTTGAAAGAGTAGACGGACTCATCTTGGGTGTTGCAGTGCTTGACTCGAAGAGTGTGGACAATGCCTTCAGTGGTGATCTCGTATTTGTCGTTACTCTTGAGCTCCACTCCGTTTCTGATCCACTGAGTTCCCTTCACGTCAGGGTGGGTCAGCTCCAGGATAAACACTGCATCCTGGGTCTCAGTCACAGTTTGGTTTCTCAGAGTTTTCTTGATCTTCACAGCTGAAAATTAAGCAGAACATCTTTTTCAGACACAGTCGCTACTAAAGAAAAAAAGCATTGACTGTAACTGCAAGTGGATGCTTACCCTCCACCCTGAGGTTAGCAGTGGTTTTAGAGTTTGCCACCTGATAAGTGTACTCTCCCACATCCTGTGGTCTGGTGATGACAATGACCAAGCGTCTGACTGCTCCATCAACTTCACTGATCACATTCTCATTGAAGTCCACAAGCTGGCCCTCCTTCATCCACTTGCCCTCAGCATTAGCATTAGCCACCTCACATTCGAAGACAGCAGTCTGGGATTCAGCCACTGTCACATCCTGCAGGGGACGTGTGATGGCACCACCTAGTGGAAAAAAAGAGAACACATTTAGAACTACTCCTACATTAGACATAGAAGGGCATATGTTAGATGTAAGCTGTCCATACCAGAGACAGTGAGTGTAGCAGTGGATGTCTTCTCTCCAGCGTGGAAGGTGTATTGTCCCTCCTCATCTTTCATGGTGTCCATGACAGTCAAAAAGTGGACTTTGCCCTTTGTTTCCATCTTGTATTTGGGTCCAGCTTTGAGCTGCTGGTTCTTGAAGGTCCAGGCTGGGTCGATACCAGAGTGAGACACCTCAACTTCAAATGTCACATTCTGGGACTCAGAGCACACTTTATTCTCCATGTTTCTCACAATGCGCACCTCTGCAAAGAACCAACAAATACATTATCAACAAGTGTTTGGAGTTGGCTACTACATTTAAGACAAAAAAATATGAAGTATACCTTCAACAGACAGGTTGCAGCTGGTGTCAACCTTCCCAACCACCAGTTTGTAACGGCCCTTGTCAGAAGCAAATGTCCTGGTGAAGACCAGACGCTGCTTGGAGCCCTTGGCAACCATCTGGACCCTTTCACTGGCAGTGATCTGTTTATCATTGTGATACCATTTTACAGAACTGACATCCTGAGCAGAGATTTTTGCTTCCAAAACAGCTTTAGTGCCCTCAATGGAAGAAACGTCTTTCAGTGGAATAACAATGTCAATGGCTGTGAGAGAAAGGAATACAGTCATTTTTTTACATGTACATTTTCATATAATACACATTTCCAACAAAAGAAGTTACATCATGTATTTGTATCTTACTCTGAACATGGAGCTTGCATGAAGTGGAGATCTCCTGGGCAGGGACTACAAAGGAGTACTGAGCTGCATCCTCCCTGCTGACGTTCTCCACCAGCAGCTTGTGGATGACTTTGTCGATGACAATGTGCACACGGTCAGAGGCAGACAGGGCCTGGCCATTCTTCATCCAGGTGCCCTCCACATTCTCCTGAGAGAAACGGACCTCCAGCTGAGCAATGTCACCCTCACACACAGTCAGGTCGCTCAGGGGCTGCATCAGTGTCACAGGGCGAACTGAATGGGAAAGAGAACAAGTAATTATTAAAATCTATAACTTCAAATAGATCAAACCAAGAGCAAAATATAGGACTGAGGGATATGAAAAAAAATAAAATAAATAATGCTCATGTTGATAAATGTTAATTTTGGATCTTAAAATGGATTTACATATTCATTGTTGGAGGTCTGCTCTAAACCACATGTTTTTATTAACAAAGGATTGGTTGTGGATCTCTCAGTTAAAAAGGTCGTAGCATATAACTGACAATTTGAAATAAATGAATCTTGATACAGAAATACATGCTTTGTTTCTGTACCTTTCATCTTGAGGGAGGCACTTGTCTTCAGATCTCCACATACAAAGGTATATTTTCCCTGGTCCTGCTTCTTCACGTCTTTCACAGTCAGAGTGTGTCTCCCTCTGCGTGATGTCATGATGTGTTTGCTGCTTGGGGACAGCTCCTTGTCTCCAAAGAACCATCTGCCTTCAGCATCTTCACGGGACACCTCAACCTCAAACTCTCCAGCATAGGTCTCAGGCACTTCAATGCTCTCCATGGGTTTGACCATCTCAAGTGCAGCACCTGATCAAGAGATGAAATAATTATTAAAATGTCCTATATTACGCACAGCTAATTTTTTGTCATGTTGGAATGTTGTTGCCTCGTCAAAAATATACTCAGGAGATGTTTGCATTATTTGGCTGTCCACATCTCCAAAACTCAAAATGGTTTGTTGCTTTGCTGTTTGTGCTATCATGAAGTGGCAGTTTTAACATAAACAGGAATACATTTTTTTTTAGACTCACACAAATTGATTTACTATTATGCTTTTGCCATTTAAAAACAAATATTTTCATTTTACCTTTTGTATATTTGAGATTATCAATTGAAAGTCTCTAATACCTGCTGGTGCACGGAGGAGTGAAGCAGTTTCAGTGAAACTAAAACAATAGCTAGCTTCAAAGTTAGCCACATCCAGGAATGAAATTATCAAAATGATTCTAGTATTTCCTATATTACCACTAATGACATCACAAGGAGGAACAGCATATTTTCAGGTATGTTTTTGATGATGACACAACATTATAATTCAAATCAAAAATAATTATAATGATATAGGCTGATATAGTCCTGTTAATCACTAAGATTTTGCTTGTTTCTGTTGTGAATAATTACCCTCAACGTGAAGTCTTGCAGTGGTTCTAATGTTCTCATCGTCCACAACCACGCAGCTATATTCAGCGTCGTCCTGGAGTTCAATGACGAGCACGGATAGGAAGTGCACCTTTCTGTCCGAGTGCATCCTGTACTTGTCTCCAGAAAAGATCTCCATGTTGTTTTTGAACCATTTTACTTTGACGAAAGGCTCATTGGTCTCACACTCAAAGGTCACCATGGTGTCCTTTTCGTTTGCACTGGCATCTTCCAGGTGTTGGGTGAAGTTTATAGCTGTCTTAGCTTTAACAGAAACAAGTAAATTCAAGGTTATTATTATTATTTCATTTCTCATCAATATTGTGTGAAACATTTATACAAACATTTATTCTATTTTAAATTCACGTGCAGTTGAAGTTTGTTGTATTTTTATGTTACGACTCCTATAGAGGCCAGGTTATTTGGGGATTTTCTGATTGTACTCATGAGAATACTTTAAACTATCTGGGACAAAAATTTTCCAAAAATAAAAAAGCTCTTATATTTTATACTTTAACTTTACACTTCAAATAATCAAAGAAGATCAAAGAAGTCAAAAACATCAATATTTTGTTAAGTCTAAAATCATTACTACTACTATTACAACTGTTTTATTAGATTTTTTTCTTCATTTCAATAATTGTATTTATATTCAAGGCAAACATATTGAACTCTTTCAAACATAAGCAGAAAAAAAGTATTTCAGCATAAAAAAGTGACCTTACCTTGTACCAACAGGAAGGCGTGACTGGATGACTCCCCTGCAACGTTGGCGGCTTTGACCATAATGCTGGCAGAATCCTCCACAGTGCAGTCCCTGATGACTAACTCACACACATGGTCTTCAGTCCAGTACCAGTAGATCCTGTCGGACTTCTCCAGAGGAATGCCATTCTTGAACCACTGGCACTCTGGGTCGGGTCTGCCCACAACCCTCAACCGGAAGCGCACTTCCTCCATGGGGCCAACGGTCTGGCTCTTGATACGCTCAATGATCTTGGGAGCTTCCATGGATGGGGAGAGCTGGATTCTATCAGGTTTGAAAGTAGGGATGGTGACTTGTCCTTGCTCCTCTAGTCTCCTTCTCTCCTCCTCTTCCTTCTCCTTCAGGTGATGGAGGAGCTCGTCTTTGGTTTTCTTCAGCAGTTCTTCATAAGACTCATCCCTCTTGCGGCTCTTGGACTCGACAGCTGAGATGGATTCGTAGAAACCTTCTTCGGTTCTACGCTTAAACTTGCTCTTGAGCTCCTCAGTCTCCTCTGATGTCTTCTCATGGACAATTCTCTGCGTTTTCCTCAGTTTCACCACCTCCCTGTCTTGCGCGGCTTCACTTGCCCTGTCCATTTTGACAACATCAAAGCTCATTTTTCCAACTTCGTGCAGAACCTCTGCAGGTTTGGCCTCAGGGGCGCGACGTAGCACAGTTCTAAAGTCTTCCTTCTGGGTTATTTCCAGTTTCACAGTGTGCTCGGTTGTGCCAAGAGGGTTATCAGCGACCAGTCGGACTTCACCTGCATCGTATGACTTGATATCGATAATCTCCAGATAGTAGATACCATCATAACGTAGTCTGTACCTCTTGCTTTTGCGGATGAGCTGGCCATTGAGGTACCAGTTGACTTTGGGTGCAGGGTAGCCAGTGACTCTGCAGCGGAAACGGGCAATCTCTCCTTCAACCACTCGAGCTGGTTCAGGGAGAAGAACGATTTCGGGTTTGGTCTTTTCACATTCTTCGTCTGTGCTGACTCCTGCAGGGCCTCCTTCATGAGCGAAGCGTTCAATGTCTTCCACTCTGATGCCTTTTCTGCCCTCTGGAAGCTGGGATTCCTCAACCAGGCCTTTTTCATCTTTGACAATGAGTGTTGCAGAAGTTTGGTCAACTCCAAATTTGTTAGTAGCTCTGCATGTGATGACACCACTGTCTCTGGCATAAGCAACCTCGTAGTCAAGGCTGCAGTATCCAAACTCATTGACCATCCTCAGCCTATTTGCAGCGGCAAGAGGTTTGCCATCATGGAGCCACTCTACGACCATGGTGGGGTCTCCGATGGGGGTTAGCCTGCACTCAAAGTGGGCAGGACCGAAGCGCTTCATCCTGATAGAAGTAAGTTTCTTCTTGAATTGTGGTTTCTGTTGCTTTTCCTTGTCATAAAGGTCACCCTCTTCCCACTGATCTTGGCCATAGCGCTGGTGAAGAGGCTCCAGCTCTGGCGCAGCGATCTCTTTTGCTTTGTAGGTGCCTCTGGTGACAATGAGCTTCCTCTCCATCTGAGGTGCTGCAAAGTCAACCTCCACATTGACTCTACAACGGGTGGTGTCTCTGCCCGCTTTGTTAATGGCTGTAGCAGTGTACCAGGCGCTGTCTGTGGTGGCAGCTGTAGGAATCTGGAATTTTGCTTCTCCTTTAGTGCCCTCAATCCTGCAATTCAAAATAATAGAGTTAAAGAATAAGGCCACAGTTTATAGTGCTAATATCAAGTGACTGGAAAGATTTAATACCTAATCTGTGGATGCTTGTGCGGACTGATGATGTCACTGTTTTTCAGCCACACAATATCAGGAAGAGGGTTTCCAATGGCTCTGACAGCCAGTTCAACCAGAGTGCCCTGTTTGACTGTGATGTTCTTCAGCTTTTCCACAAACTGAGGTCGGGCAAGGCTTTCACGAGCTTTGGGCAAAAAAAGTCATATAAGGTCACATGAACAAAAACAAGAAAAGTGGGTTGTAACATTTTTAATAATCTACCTTCTACTGTAAGATTAACTGCGACTGTGGTGCGTCCAGCTCTGTTTTGGGCGACAACAGTCCATTCTCCAGAGTCTTTTGGCATTGCAGGAACAATGATCAAGGACTGAATACCATCCTCTTTGATAACTATCTTGTGAGTGTAGTCATTCACCACTTGTTGTCCTGGGTAGAAAAAGACAGATTATAGTCTAACCTTTAATCTGTTAAAATGCAGGATTTTGTTATTCTTACCATTGTGGAACCAATATGTCTCTGGCATTGGTCTGCCAACAACCTTGAGGTCAAACCTTGCAGTTTGTCCCTCAGAGCATTTAATGGAGGTGGGCTTCATCACAAAGACAGGTTTGTAGAGTCTCTCTAGCTGAGCTTCGTCAGTCTCCTCAAGTCTACGAGCAGGAGAACGTCCAGGGGAGCGACTAGGGGAACGGCCAGGTGAGCGGCTCAGTGAGCGAGGAGACATAGATCTGAGAGCACATATGCAAATATTTAGTAAAATGTTTATACACCACTAAATCAATTGTTCTAGGTTCACTAACAGCTGTTACTAAATCCTTACCTGATTCTCTGCATAGCAGGCTGTGGAGTATACCTCTGAGGAGTCACAACCCCAGAGGGCTCCACATAGAGTTTTCCAGAGCTGACAGCATTTCCCTTCATGTTGCTAGCAAAAGCTGTGTAGACACCTTCATCCTCGGGGAGAACAACAGAGAGGCGCAGACTGGCACGGCCATCATGAAGAACTTCCATCTGGTGACGTCCTCCATGTCTGATACGCTGCCCATCTTTGAACCACACAATCTTGGGTAGAGGATTTCCTGCCATCTTGCAGTGGAAAGTGACTCCCATTCCATCTACAATCCTGTAGTTTTTGACTGGAGTGTCAAAGACGGGCTGCACAGCCTCGTGTTCAGCAACTGTCACCATCTGCTCTCCGTCTTCAATCACCAGCTCCATGTAAGAAATTCTCATGATGCGCAGCTCAATCTCCTGGATGATCCTCTCCTCAAAGGAAGACACCATGAATTCCTGCAATGGAGAAGAGTGCATGTAGAAAACGAAATCTTAATAACTGCAATGTGATTTCTTTTTTGTAAGCAGTACCGTTTCAGAGATGAAGCTCATGGGAGTGGTCATTCTCCTCTGCTCCATCTCATGTTGACTCACGATCACTGTGGGCTCCTGCACCACAGCTGCAGTCACTTCCGTCTTATATGTCACGTCCTGCTGTTTCATGTAGGTTTCATATTGTTCTGAAAGGGGACAAAACACATTTTAACATTCAATCCAAGGGTTAACAGCTTAGTGAACTTTGTACTACTACAATATTAGTTCCAATACCTTCTTCCATCAGAACAGCAACTGCTGAAGCTTCTCCATGTGGGTTCTTGGCATAAACTGAATATTCTCCAGCATCATCAGCAAAGGTCATTGAGATCTCCAATCGGCATTCGCCAGTCTCTTTCTTATAAGCAACTTTATATCTAAGATGAAAATAAGAAAACTGTTATGCGATATACGTTTAAAAAAAGCTTCAACTTTCTTTTTCAATCAGACCCTTTACCTGTATCCAGTTGTAAGGGGCACACCACTCTTCTTCCAGATGATGTGAGGTTTGGGGTTGCCTCCAATCTGGCAGTCGAATACAACACTGCCTCCTTCCACTAGTTTCTGGACGCTTGGTTTCTTAATAAAGTAGGGAGCAGCAGCTTCGCCAGTGGTGACCACCTCTGTCACAGTTTGTTCCTTTGTTTCCATGGAAACACTGAAAAAAACATGAGTTTGCATTTGAATATTTATTGTTGCAGTCGTTAATGTGCTTTCTTTTGCTACTTACGTTTTCTCCTGTGTAATTCCGGCGTGAGTGACAGTAATTTCTTCCCTGCTCTCAATTTCTTCAGAAACTATGAAAAAGATAATTTTAATCTAGACATTTGTTAAACAGTGGAGATTTCTACATTCTAAACATTAAATTAAAGATTCATTCAAAAGTCACAGTTATTAAGTATAAAATACTGCAGTTATTTAGGTCCTCGCATATGTAGAAATACATGTGATTCTGGGAATTAGTTCATATTTCAGTTTCTCTTAAATGTCAATAATCCTGTTATAATCGACAAAAAAACAAAACTAATCATAATCGCAATATTTGTCAGGAAAAGCACATTAAATATTTTCCCCAAATCACTCAGCAATATACACGGCTAAATGTATTTACCAGTGACCTGGCAGTTTTAGAGATATTGCACTGCACTTAAAAAAGTGCAGTGTAATTTTTTCTAAATTATCCATTATTATCTATTATGGCTGTTGCTTGTAATGTATTTGTCCTACCTTTAACAAGCAGGTAGCAGGACGTGGTGACAGTGCCGGCTTCACTGGTGGCTGTGCAGGTGAAGCGGCCACTGTCTTCGGCGAAGGCCTCACGGATCACCATTCGTGCAAATCCGCTCTCGTAGGTGAGCTGGAAGTCAATGGAGCTCTCGATCTTGTAGTCCTCTCTGAACCACATGATCGTCGGGGTGGGGTGACCGCTGATCTGACACTCCAGGGTCACAGACTCCCCCTCTGTCACAGTCACATTCTTCAGTCCCTGGGCATGGAAAATACAAAAAAATTTGAAGGATGGCAGGTTTGCAAGGTTTTAGAATGTTTTTGGTTCTATGTTTAATGAGGAATAAATAACTGTCATGGTACATATTGGTACATGTCATGGTGCATATTTTGGTGTGTCTTATTCCTCTGGTATAGTTTACCTGTGGTGTTTTATTTGGACATTTGTCCTGTTAGTTTGTAGTTTTGGATTTCACTTCCTGTCTGTTGATTGTTTGCCCCGCCCCAATGTGTTTCACCTGTGTCCTCTGTGTGCTTATTTACCCTGTGTTCTCCTCTGCCTCTTGTTAGCCCATTGTCTTATTCTCTTAGTTGTCTTTTTGGATTTGGTTTGTATTTTGTTTCATTTGGTTTGTTATTAAAGTTCTTTTTGAGCAGTCCTGCATTTTGGGTCTTCTCCTCTTTTTCAACGTGACAATAACAACTAGAAAGCATGTGCAAACAATAAATACTGCAATCATTAAATTATATTTAAGTATAAAAACCTGCTCACCCTGTAATTGCTTCAACCTTTTCTAAAATTAAATGGATGTGATTCTTAATACTTTAGTCTCGTCAGTCATCATCTCAAGCCTCCTAAATGTATTTAAAATCTTTTTAAAACTTGTACCATTTGTAAAAATGTACATGAAACGTTTATATTTTAAATTTAATTAAATTCAAGAAATTACAAGTTTATTTCCAGTCAAGTTACATTTAAGGAACTTACAGCAATAATTGATGGAGGAACAACAGGTTCCTGGGTTCTTGTTGGCACTGCAACAACCTCCTAGAAAACAAACCAAAAAAAAGTTAAAACATGAATAATGCTTCATATCTTGCGGAAGGTAGTGTGAAGTGTAGGTTAAAACCTTGTAAATAAAAGACAATGGTAAGAGTCAAAGTGAAGCAGGGTGAAACACTCCATTGTGAAGCAGTTGGTGAAAGCTCAAAGAAAAATTTAAATGAGAAATTAGAAGTCATTTACAGCATTGGTTCCGAGCTGAGACTTTTAGAAATGTGTGGAGGAAGATGGTATTCAGTTGGACTTAGCACAGTGGTTCTCAAACTCCAGTACTTGGGAATCCCCTGGTGGTGATGCTGTTGCCATTTTTCAGTTAGGCAATTTCAAGGTAGAGTCATGGTTAAGAATAAGCATACACCCAGTTATGATTAGCTTAACTTTAGGCATATTTAATGTATCTGCTTTGATCCCTATTGTTGTATTTTGTTGTATATCATTTTTTTTCTTCTTTTTTGTTCAAAAAGAAGTAAATGGCTTTGCATGGATTTAGTCATTTACCATAGAATTTAAAATGGTCTAAATTATATATGCAGTAACTTGTTTGAGAACTACTGCTTTAGCACATATAAAAAAAATCAAACAGACAAAACTCAAACAAAGAACGAAATGCTCTTGATGATGACAGATTGTGATTGGCTGCTGGTGGAGTAGTGGGCGGGGTTAACACGGTTGCTCTCAGGAGGGGGTAACCAACCTGTGGCTCCCAGTCCTCAAATTCCTCCTCACTGACCGCCCCTCCTGCTTGAATCTCAACCCGATATCTGGGGTCTTTAAATGGCGGCAGGAAGGGCTCTGCTGGAACCTGCGCCTCCAGAAACGCTCTGCGAGTTGGGGTGGGCGACTTAACCGGTTTGATGACTTTTCTGGGTGCGGTTGGAGATGACAGTTCTTTGTGAAGAGAGGCTACAGCTGTGCGAGCAATAGACACCTGACCAAGCCAACGAGAAGAAGGTTAACCATCAAATAGAAAAGAAAGTTATATTTTTTAAGGTGGTGATGGTTAATGGTAGAATGGAAGTTCGGGGTTCCGTCTTTGCGTTAGAATTAAGGCAGTGGTTGAAAAACTCCCACAAAGTGAATATTAGAAACAAACGCTAGGTCATGAAGGTTTAAGTGGAACTAAACACTAAATCCACATTTCTGCTATTAAACTGTGTATATGGTGTATCTACTTTTCTTAGTATTCTTTTTTTGGAGTAACCTAGGTAAATTTGCAGCTTTCTGGTCAAAAACGCCTGTGTGTGCTGATTACAGTGGCATCAACAATTTCCAGTAGTACAAAAAATGTATGCAGTAGATGCAAGGGTGGAGCTTGAAATGTTTGCCCAATCACAATGTTCTGAATACCTCTAGCCACTCTTCCACTCTCTCTTCTTAGTTCTCCATGTACTGCCAAGTTTAGCAGCTCTATTTGAAATGTGGTTGTGGGTGGAGTTTAGGCGCTTAGTTCCACTCTAATAATAGAACGAAAGCTTGGAGCTACATCCTTGCATTAGCATTAGGTCAAGGGTTGAAAAAAGCTGTCAAATCCCACAAAGTAAACATTAGAACGTCTTCATTAGAAAGCCTTGAGTTTTTGGTGGATGGTAGTGCGAAGAGAGTCACGTCACTTTGTTAAAATGGCGGTGTGTTAATGATGGGATGAGGTCTTCTAACAAAATGGCCACAGTTTTGAAGTCAGCTCCTCTTCTTACCTCAGGGCCATGTTCAGCTTTGGGGACAGTCACTTTAGAAACAGTGAAATGTGGGACCGGGCTTGGACTCGCACCTGTTTCCACTTGGGAAGAGATTTCACTTGTTTTCTGGATCTGAAGTGATGATAAAGCTGTTACTTAACCAAATGTCTTTTTATTTTAACTAAATGTATTTTTGTGGCTAGTTCAGACCTGTGTCATTTGGACTGTTTTTTGTTTTACTGCCGGTGGAGCTTCAGGAGTTTTGATTTGGATCAGCTCTATCTTTTTTTCAGCCTGTGTTCTTATCTCCACAGACTCCTCTGCCTCTGCTGCACCTCCCTCCTCGGGCACAGGGAGGCGCACTCGAGCCAGGTCAACAGCAGCTACCACAGTGGCCACAGCCCCTGCCTTTTTCCCCTCCTCAGCCTGAGGCGCAGGCTGCCACAAACAGGGGAGGTTTGAAGGTTAGCAGAGAAAAGACAGTCAGCTGTTCCAATCACTCTGCTGTAGTTATAATATTTAAAGATAATGATTTTGCACTTATTAATTTCATGATATTTTAACTGAAGTGGAAATGAATAAAATAAAAAGTGGGACACAAAAGAGGTCTACCTGCTCTATGGACACAGTGGATGCTGTCACAGCTCCTGCCATGCTCTTTACAGAGAAAGGTGAACACAAATAATAATTACAGTAATTACAAAGGATTCTTTTCTCCAATTATTTCCTAAAGTCCACAGCTATGCAAATATTCATGTAAAGTGTGAGTGCACACCTCTCTGGTAGCAGTGACTTGCTGTTCCCAGTGTTTCTGCATATGCATCTGTGCGGCACTGCTAACGCTGGTCATACTGGTCATCTGGCTGTAGCTGGCTTCAGTCATGTACTCGCCCGTCTTCCATGGGGGCAGCACCTCAGAGGAGGACACCACCTGTGAGACAAGGAAACACGATGGATTATACAAGCTCAGCAACAAATTGACACTATTTATTCATTTAAATATTAGAACTGTTTTGCTCTCACCTGTTTTCTGGTCATGATTGGAGACTTGACTGGTCTGATGGGGGAGCCCGAGAATCTTGTGGATGGGGATACAGATCTGTAAAATGAAACACATTGTTATAGGCCTGATTGAGCTGGTTTTTATGTTAATGGTGTTGCTATTTTAAAGGCTGGTACTACCTGACTGGTGCAGGGGCAGGGCCCTTCACATGTCTCACAGGTGAAGGCGACTGCTGCCGTCCCGTCCTGGGGATGTGAGATGGGGGGGACCTGGAGGTGGGCTTTGGGGGAACCCTTGGTGGGGTTTTGTGAGCAACATGTTGAGTCATCATCATTCCTCCTTCTACATGCATCTCCATCATTGTGGTTGCCTGGAAGCTTGCTTCCATTTTCTAAAAACATACAAGATTATTTGTCAGTGTTTGTATAATTTTATTAAATAAAAACAATTTACTGTATTTACTTATGTAAAGGAGCATGTATTGGCTTACCCTTTCCACTCTTGATGTCTCTGACGTTTCCATTTGAGCTGAGGACATAATCATCTTTGTTTTCTTGATTGGTACAGGTTCTTCTCCTGTATTCAGACACATAAAGCCCTGATCAGTCTCTTCATGATGTTACATATAACAAGTACCATGTGTGAAAGGCAAACCTTGAACGAGCAGTTCAGCGGTGCAGGTGGCCCGTCCACTGCTGTTGGTTGCAGATACAGAGTATGTGCCTGAATCTTCTGGGAAAGCCTCGGCGATCAGCAGGCTGTACAGGTCTCCCTCCTGGAGGATCCTGAAGTCAGCTGAGCTCTGGATCTCTGCTCCCTCTCTGTAGAACTTCACCACAGGGCTGGGGATTCCTGTAACACGGACATCCAGGCGCACCTGGCTGCCCTGTCTCACTGTGGAGCTCTGAAGTCTCTGAAGGAAGTTAGGGGGCGCCGTCTCCGCTTTAGTAAGTAGGAAACAGGGTTAGCTTTGGTTTGCACATCGACCTTATGTTCAAGATGATTTGCAAAAAAGCTAAATTATTTGTAATATAACATAAATGTTAATAATAAATCTACCAAAAATACAAAGTTTGGAAATTCAAACACATATACTGGGCTCCTTTTACTGTGACAGCTGCATCTACATCTGAACACTGTATTAAGTAACATGGACAAATGACTGACAATGTGACAAACTGATGATTAGTAACAGCATGTCTGCCTCCTTCCTCTGAAGTATCTGGTTCACAGAGTGAATAGGACATGTGTATATATAGAGTGTTACCTGTGACGAGGAGCTCGGCGGTGCTGGTGGCTTGTCCAGCTCCATTGGTGGCTCTGACGGAGAACCTCCCGCTGTGTGCGGCCGTCACAGCAGGGATCCTCAGAACAGCGCAGCCTCCACTGAACGACATGTGGATGCCGGGCAGAGCGGCTGCAGACAGAACCTGGCCATCACGAAACCAGCTCACCTCAGGAACTGGAGAACCTGTAACAACACAACAATTAGACACAGAGCTACAGAAATAAAACTATGTAAATAATATAGACACTATAGGCTACAATTGGGTCAGCAATAACAGATTTTAATATTTATTCTATTCTACGTTTGTAAGAAGTAATAACATTTGTAACTTTCAAAAGCAGCAATGTGTGATATATATATATTGTAATATATACTATATAATATATACATCTAAAGATAAAGATAAACCACCACCCTATTTGAATAACTGTGCATTATGTTGTACATAGGAAAGAAAAAAATAGGGATTTAAAGTTGATAATGTAGAAATAGGTATGACTATCATAGGCCATGTGAAGAAAAAAAAGCTAGATTTTTTTTCCACCTATAAAAGTCAAGACAAGGTAAAAGTACAGTTATATGGCTAAAGTCGATTATTTTATTCAGTTACAAGTACAAGTACTTTTGGCATATTTAAGTAAACAGTACAAGCTGCCTTTTGGCATTTAAGATTAATCTTTTGACATAACTTGATGAATCAAACATTTAAAGCTTCAGAGGAGTTGTTTTAAGCTTTAAGCTGTTTGAGCAGGTGATGAAGCACAGTTATACATGTCTGTAGGTACTATAGGATTTTAAATGTAGCCAATTACAATTTACTGATTCAAATAATACTCCATTGGAAGTAAAAAAACAAAC
>JACN01031213.1:0-14866 GCA_000787155.1 Scartelaos histophorus | reverse complement strand
AGTATTTATCAGGTTTTGACATAATACATTTCTATTTCCAAAATGGAATTGTCTAAAAGTGAATAATCAGAAGATCACTCAAAATGATGTAAGAAAATGTAAACTTTATTGCAACTTTGTTGTTCTAAGTTCTGATTTACAGAAGAGAAAATACTTGTAATGGCACAGTCATTGTAATATGTAGTACATTGCTAACACTGCAATAATTCTGACACTTCCTCTGTCCAGAAGTAGCACGTTAAGGCGAATGGAGCTGGTGGAATAATAAAACAAAGCTTTTGTCTGCTGAACATCCACATCACTCCATTAAAGCGTTGGGCAAAACAAAATCACAGTTTCTCTGATTCAACAAAATACAATCTAAGACACGTTAAGACGTTTGTGTATTTATGTGTACGGCTGCGCTAAGACATCGAGTGATTTAAGTGTCGTCAACCTGAGAGTGAAAGGACACAGTGAGCCTCATGTGGAAGTGTGCGTCATACTTATGTGTGTTACTGATGCTGGTAAAGACTGTCTATCCAAGAGCTTGAAGATTTTGAATTATTTCTTCTAATGTTATAAATCTTTTATACTTTGTGTTAATTTAAACTTAAGAAAAAAGTTAATGCATTATTTTAGTGAGTTGCTATACTGTATTTTGCACTGGCTGTGGTCAGGGATGAGTTTCTAACATAAAGACTTTAAATTTGTAATTTTATACCATTTTCTGGTATATAAATAAATCCACTCTAAATAAGCATCCAGCTTAAGCCTTCACTACAGCAGGTTCATCACATGGTAAGAGGCTTAATACTTTGTCTAATATGCACAGGAGTCAGGGGCCTTCATTTCTGGCCTACAGTACTAAAGACATGACATGTGTCAAACAAGTGGTATGTTCACAAAACATATACTAATATGAATAAGTGCTATGGGGTAAGATTGTCATGTGACTTGGTAAGTAGTAAGAAACAGTTACTTGAGGTACATTCAAAATCATCAGCCATAAAGGCCGGGTAAGTTCAAGTAAAAGCCTGGTTTGTGGTAAGGCGTCTGGTACCAATGTGCAGGTTTGTCTATCTCCTCCTGTTTAAGCACTTTTAGCCGTCCTCCATCTTCATTTGGTCTTGGTGAAAGATTCAGATTTTAAGCACGGGGCTTGTTTTGTTTCTTCTTGTCAAGTGAGCCAGCAGCATAAAAATTAGACCGTAGAAATGCATCAGCCTTACAAAAGAAGCAAAAATACTGGGAAACAAAATCAGCCAGAGGTAAAATTGATTAAAATGTCTTTTAAAAAATACAATTATTTGAATTTATAAAGTGCAAGTATAAAAAAAAATTAGTTTCTACACGTCTCAGGCTTGAGACTGGGTCCTAAGTGGAAAAGTGCAGACCGAGAACAGCACAAGTATTTGAAAAGAATTTGTATAAAGTACAGCATCTCAGGCCATCTGACTCAGCTTCTTCTTAAGAAAATGGCCACCTCCTCCAAGGCCACGGGATAGTCCTGTAGCAGCGTTCCCCCATCGAATACCTGTGCGGTCAGGCGGTCCTGCCACTGGAAGCCCCCGTCAGGTAAATAAATATCCCTGTGCACAGCCCCCCTCTCCACCACGGGTGCCACCAGGACCTGCAAACACACACCCATTAAGGCTGACACATTCTGACCAATTAGCAGCACATCGTGTTACAGCCAAAGGACAGATCAGATGCAGGAGGAAGGAACTCCTAATGACTTCACATTAAAGTCCTAAAGTCACCTCGTCTCCGATGAGGAACTGATCATCGATGGTGAAGGTCATGGGGTCGCTGGGGCTCAACCACCACATAGGGCGGAAGATGGGCTGCCCCGTCAGCTGCCACTCCTCTGCGTACTTCTCTATGAGCGGCACCACAGTCTTCTGGTGTAGAGAAATGTACCACCGAGTTATGTTCAACACCTGGGACAAAAACATGAAGTAAAACTCATTTTAATCACAGTACAGTGAAAATAAAGGTAACAGAGAAGCAGGTTTCAACAGGCTGCACCTCGACATGAGTCTGAAGTAGATTAAATACTCAACACAACAGCATCCTCATAAGCTGTTGTCAAAAACATTAAAATAAAACAAAAGTCTCTCAGGACTCTGCAAAAGACATTTGAACAATGTCCAGAGCACAGCACGTACACTCAGGGGTGGTTCAACATTAACTCCGTTACATTCTCCTGTCTGCGTCTGACCAAATGGCCTCAGTAGAATTCCTAAAAGAGTCACATTCTCTGCAGTGTCCCATGATGAAAACGATTTGACCACATTTATTTAAAATATGATTTTTTTATGACTTTGGATGAAGAATGTTTTGTAGGAATGAGCTTGAAGTCGGCCTGTTTTTGAGTTGATCCTTGTATAATTGAGAATCCAGGCCTGGATGTGGGTTTGAGGTTTTATTGCTATTAGAGCGAGTGCAGTTGTTTCATTGTCCTGTCTCACACACTGTGGAAATAAAGGTGCTCTAGACCCGACCACAATAATATGCAGAACAGTTTACCTCTGTGAAACCTTCTCTTCATCATCTCTTAGAAGTTTAATAACACGCAAAGTAAACCAACATGGAAAACACGCCCTGGCCCCCAACGTATATTTGTCACGTAACATTTCCAGTGTTTTTGCTCCCTCTTCATGCTACTGGAAAAACAGCATTGATCTTCCTTCTCTGTCAATGATCAATTACTCATGGAAATCTTAATTGTCACAATGAAGTATTTTCCAAGACTCAAATTCATTATCATTCTTGCCGAAGTGGCTCTCTATGCGTTAGCTGGAACAGGACTGAGTCATAAATCTAGATGAAGGACTGTAATTCAGAACAGATGGAGTCTTAACCACAGGTGATGTCAGGAGGAAGCCAAGCCATTGCTCCCATTGAGAGAGGAGGTGCAGGAGGTATGGAACTCCCGTGCTTTAGGAAAACAACAAGTGCGTTCTGTTTCAAACCCAAGCCACAATAACTCATGTGTTAGTTATAATGTTACTGAATGTTTCTAACGTTACTGTTTTCGTGCTGCCTGTTGTGATTGAGGTTGTGCGGGTGGGCCGTCCTGCTGCGGGGAAAATCCTCTCCGAGCCCGGACAGAGGGGTGCCAGGCCGACCCCACGTCTCTATATAAACAGCTCAATGACACAGAAGAACACTTTATTATTCACCTGCTGAGCTGTGGGCAGGCTCCTGTGTCAATAAACCTGCTCTGCCCGTCTCCTGTTAAAGGCGCAATGTGTTATTTTTATGGCGGAGAGTCAGTCACCTGCTCGTCTCCACGGACAAGTTAATACTTTTCCACAGTCTGACATTTCACTTATTTACCTGGAGACAATCACCAGGGAAAGTTATAGGTCAGATCTGTGAAGAGGGGACCCCTGCTTACAATAAGAATGCATTTGTGTGTATCTGTGTGTGTGTGTGTGTGTGTGTGTGTGTGTGTGTGTGTGGTGTGGGGGGCGTACCCGGTCCTCCCCACAGACCCAGGGTGGGGTGTGGAAGCTGATCACTGGGAGAAAGGCCACGATTTCCAGCCATCGAATGAACAACTCCTCATCTGTGACCAGGTCTTCAGACAGAGAGCCGCCTGCTCGCACACACAAAAACACACAAAGACAAACAAAAAACACACAAAAAGCACACAACACAGAACTGTCAGTAAAAGTGATCAATCATGTGATCTTCAGTACAAAGTAAAATTCATATTAAGGGTCTTTTATTATGCAGAATTGACTCTTGTTTGTGTTAAGCCATGTTATAATGTTGCTACCTCCTCAGAAAACATACCTGGAGTCAGGGGAGATGGGAGCTATTTTCTGGGATCTTAGAGGCCCAGAATTAGACCCATTTTTTATTAATTCATATTAGTAGGGGCCCTATGAGACCTTTTTTACCCAAGGCCCCAAAATGTCTCTTGACGGGCCTGCCTGGGCTTATTTTTTGTTTTATTCACTCATTTACACCCTGGATTATTACTCTGCCTACATCTCCAACGCTCAAAATGCTCTGTTCCACCTCTGTGATGTCATGAAGTGGTGGTTTTCAAGTTACCAGCTACTTTCTTTAGTTCTGGAGAGATTTGCAAAAGAGCTGAAATGATCCAAATGATTATTCAGCCTATGGAGTTTGAAAACTGTGCAGCATTTCCTCTATTACAACATCAGATCACAATGTTTTTGATGAGGAAACTACATGATAATGGAGTAATATGGGCCCTTGAACATTTCTACACTGATGCACGGTTGGCTGTATAATTACCTACTGCATCAGGAATGAGGAAGTTGTATCCCATTAGAGTGTGGTGCAGCAGGGAGGGAATGATGCCCTTCAGCCCCATGGAGCTCCAGTCTGACTGCAGGGGCGTCATCCGGACAAACAGAGGCCGGTGGCTCGACCTGTCACACACCAAGATGAGAAAATGGAGTAATATGGGCCCTTGTACATTTCTACACTGATGCACGGTTGGCTGTATAATTACCTACTGCATCAGGAATGAGGAAGTTGTATCCCATTAGAGTGTGGTGCAGCAGGGAGGGAATGATGCCCTTCAGCCCCATGGAGCTCCAGTCTGACTGCAGGGGCGTCATCCGGACAAACAGAGGCCGGTGGCTCGACCTGTCACACACCAAAGTGCAGTGTTCACATCAAAACCAACTATGAGCTCTGACACAGTTACACACTTTGAATCATGATATATTTCTAGCAGTAAAATATTCCAATAAATGATAATATGTACATTTGTTAGTACTTTAATATTGAAACTACTTTATCCAACTCAATTATAGTGAATGAGGATAATCCCAGTGACCTTTTTTTAAACTTAATTTTAATCAATTAGTCTTTGGATTTATATAACGCCTTTCAAAACACCAAAGTGCTTTACAGAGAATTATTCACTGCGCAATGGCAAAATACTATTGTAGCCACAGCTGCCCTGGGACAAGCGGATGGAAATGAGGCTGATCAACACTAACGCACACACTATGTTCATACAATATGGGTTAAATGTCTTGCCTAAGAACACAACAATGGATTTTGCCACTGGTGCCTCAATGTGGCACCTGATATTCCCAGAGGTCTCTGGTCCGAGTACTGACCAGGTCCGGCTCAGCGTCTGAGAACTGACGTGCTCAGGCTTTGACAAGACAGTAGGGCTTAAAGATTATCATTAAAAGCAGGGGAGGCAAACTTTATGACTCGCGGGTCACAAACTGTTCTAAAATTTGATGGGAGGACTGAACCAGGAGCAGATGGATGATTGTTTTAATAATCCACCTCAAAGAGAAAGATAAAACATGAAGAAAACGTGTGCTTTAATTCAACTGAAAATCATTACAAATCCTTTCAAACTAAATATCTGTCTTCTGCCATTTACTATTTACTGAAATTACTCTTAAAACCTTGACGCTTTTTAAAAATTATTACTATTTTAAAGCACTGAAAGTTCTGTTTTCCTTCAGGATATTATCACCATCACTCTCCTACAGTGTTTGAATAAAGAGTCAGGAGGAGACGCAGATACTTGTCCTGCTCTTTCTATTCAATATATTAAATTCTATTCCCCATTGCCAAAACTCAATTTTCAGTTTTGCAGGCCAGATTAAAAAGATCAACGGGCTGCATATGACCCCCTGGCCGTTGTTTGCCCCCCCCTGATTAAAAGGAATGAGCTGCAACACGTAAATATCAGAATAAATTATTAATTAGTGATTATAAGTTATTTATTCTACCCTCTACAGCACAAATATTTCCTTATTACATAAAAAAATACAAAAATCTCTACATTTTTGCAAATAAACTGTACACAGGATCCTGCTTTTCTATATGTCATGATAAATCAGTGTAGTAATTATCTTGACCCTGAGCTTTTCGTGCTTACTGTGTTCCTGCCGTCACAATGGAGTTTTCTATTCTGGACGCCAGGTCTGCCAGGAGACTGATGTATCTGTCTCCAGAGAGAGACTGTGCCCGCAGAGCCTGCTCCTCCAGCGCGCTGCCCTCCGCCCCCTCCAGCAGGACGTACTCCATCCCCAGAAGAGCCTGAAGAGAGCCCACCCTGTCCAGGAACCAGCTCACGGCCCCCGGGTTCGTCAGGTTCAGTTTCACACAGAACCTCCCGTGCCACTGACTTAATATGGGGACCTGAAGAATAAAAGAGAAATACCCAAGTTAGCAATGGTTTACAGGGCAAGCATCTTACAATTTCTCCCTTTGCTAACATGTCCCACGTCCATAGACTGTCTAAAGAAGAAGACTAAGGGAATATGACGTTTTGCTTGAAGCTTAGGAGGCCGTTATGGGGCAAATTTGGGAATATTAGGAATAAGAGTTTATATAGAGACAAAGGATGATGTAGTGCAGGTTAATACACATTTTAAGCCAAAAATGACGAGGTTCACTGCAACAGTTACACAGACAATGTTAAATCAATAATATTGGAGTTGATGGAGCCAGGAGTTGTGCTCATTTCCTATTTGGAGCGAGGAGGCGAGGAGGTTAGCGGGTTAGTAGGTTAAAATTTTCTTTGGCAAGTCTTTAATGTGGCAAAGTGACAATAAGCCTTTTAGACTCTTGTGTTTTTACTGATACGAATCTGACTGAACAGAACTTAAGCATTTGTGAACTAAAGTGTAACAAATGAGCAGATGGCAAGAAATAAAACAGATGGAAAATGTTCACTCAGGAAAAACTGTTTTTTCCATGTCAGCAACATTAATTATTGATACGTAATATTTGTACCAGAACAGAAAAGCACTGAGGGTTTATCATCATTTCTTGTGCAGTGACGTCTCACCATTTGTCCTTGAGGGTTTGAGGGGACGCTGAGCCAGTAGGTTTCAGTACCATCGACGAGGGAACTGTGGAATTGCGTGGAGTCCACGCCCAGGAACGGGGACAGCGTGATGGAAATGTTAAGAAGCTTGACAAGAGGGAAGTCCCTGGTCAGTCGCTTAGACATCCCCCTTCTCCTGCTGTTGAGGTAGTCATGGTCCTGCACATACACAGCACATTCATACAGTTTATATCCATATTACTGTGCACTTTACTATATTAAACATGCTCATAAACCAGAGGCTGTGTTAGTTCATCTCTGTGTGACATGAGGTGTAAAGTTATGACAGCAAAAACCCAGTCAGAAGAACCATTTGTCCAAATACAATAATCCTCACAGCGGAGTCAAAGTCAGATTTCAGATTCCACAACAGAGGAACAAAACCTCTTAAGAACACAAGGTCTGACCTCAGGAGGCCAACGGCTGGTGGGAAAATGCACAGATAAGCTTGTTATGTCATTTTAAAACCACACGCCACTTTTACATAATTACCAGAAAATATAATCCACCATAATACTTCAGTATATAATTACCAGAAAATATAATCCACCATAACCAACATGACATTTATGGAAGGATAAAACTATAACTGTCTATTAGCATCACTCAGGATCATAACTACAGAACAGAGTTTAGAGTTTAGTGACTGAGTGTGGTACAGAGTTGTACATTGTGGTACAGTGTGTGTGGTACAGAGAGTGGTACAGTGTGGTTTATACCATATCATAGAGGAGGGTGGTGGAATGTTCATTCAGGCTGATGACGCCCTCCCCCAGCTGGTGTCTCCTCAGACGGTTGGAGAAGATCCTCAGCTCCCTCTCCACCTTCGGCCCTGAGTCTACAGAAGTCAGCAGCTTCCAAAACGGCAGCCTACAGGCGACAGACTGAAGTTCAACACTCACAGTACTGAAGCAACACTTAAAATAATATATATGAGACTTTCAGTTCAATAAAATTGTTACTGCATCCTGATGTAAGGAAACAAAATAAGTCATAAGGAACATAAAGGCAGATACTCTTTATAAGTATCAGTATTTATTAGATAATATTGGATTTCATTTTAGACATTAAATGGAACAATAAACTGCATGTAACTCAGTGGTTGGAGCAGAGACTCATTTACATAAACAGGACACATAATACGAGTCTTAGTGGCGTGAACTTTATATTATATTTTCTCCTCTGACTGACCGCATGGTTTTCATGTTGGGCAGCTCCCTGCTGTGAAGGGACAGTTGTTGCATAGCGTCGAGATGAGCCGCCTTCACATTGGGGCCCACACACACAGTGTACTGGAGAGGCAGACGCTCCATACTAGGCAGTGACTGCAGGCAGATCTGTTCCCCACTGTCCAGGCCCAGCTGTATGGGAGTTTCAGGAGACACCAACAAGGCCACACCTGCGCCAAGAACATGATTATACCACTCAAAGAGTGTAAAACATGGACGTCCTTCAAACAGACAAACTCCGGCTTTACACTGATCGTATATACAGTATATGAGCCAGATTCCAGTGATCTGACACAGAGCGCTGAGTGTTACTGAGACATGGATCAGTCTGAGCCATGAGTGTTCACTGTGGGCTGTGTCAGCTCTGCTCGATGTGAGAAATCACTGCCTGCCATCAGATCCAGAGGCATTAAGTTTATACCAGGACAACACCCTGTGGCTCTGGATATCACAGAGGAGTCCTGAGATAATCTTAATTCAGATGTGCAGGATTCTCATATATAATGTACAATACCATCCACATAGTGTGTGATCAGATTATTAGATAGATTATTAGAAGCAGAGAATTGCGTTCACAGATGCCCTGTGAGGAATGCCTCTCCGTATAGAGTTACTCCCAAACTCTGTGTAGGTCAGTCCTCGGCCAGCCTGACCCCGCCCCTCCTCCCACTGCACAGCTTCCTCTCAGGTGACCACAACACCAGACTCTGAGCTCTGCGTTTCTCAAGTTTAACACAATCCAGGATTTGGGGCTAATCAATGAGCAGAACAGATTTCTTCTCAGAGTTGGCACGGTCTGAGAGTCTGAGATCTTGGCACGCTTTGGTCTTCACCCTCTCTGGTTTCAATGAGCTTATACAAGGCAGGACCAGGAGCGGACAGGATACCCATGCACCATTTTATAATCAGTTTAATCGTTTCCTTTAAATACTGCTTAAAGCTTAGTCCTTGCTGCTCGAGAATTCGCAATGGATAATGTCAAAGAGATACTGGTAACACCTCAGCTGCCTGTCTCTAGGTATTGGGTCACCGCTAAACTCAGATACATTCAGGACCAGACCTGTACGTTGGGCAGAAAGTAGGACAATGATATAGAATAATCCAACAGGCCTAAAGCTGCATTGTGTCACTTTTCTGGTGGAGGGGCCGTCAAATGCTTGTCTCCGTGGAAATATCATTATTGCTTTGTCTTTAATGTTTCACAGTATGATATTAAACCTTTCTATCTCCATGGAGACCAAATCAGACAGGTTACAGGTCAGATCTGTGGAGAGGCGACCCCACTCACAGTCAGAACGCCTGTTTTTTGAGGTGTTTTTGAGCTATAAAACCAGCTGTAATTGAATAAATGTAAAGTAGAGCTGTTTAATGTCACACTGTGGAATATTACAGGCATAATGGCATATTCATAGAAACAAAAAAATGACGGATCCTCAGCTAAAAAGTTACATAATGCACCTTTAACTATGTCCACAGCTCATTTCAAAATAAAAGTATAAAAAAAAAAAAAAAGAAAAGTAGTAAAAAAAAATAAAATTAAATGTTCTCCCACACAAAAAATAAATATAAAAGCACTCAAAACAACAACTTAAATGAGAGTTTATATGTTCTTAGCTGCATTTTATATTAAAGTTGCACTGCGTAATTTTTCTGGTGGAGGATCTGCAAACTTTTCACCCAAAAAACACAAAAAAACGTCTCCGACTGAATCTGCAACAGCTTCAGTTCCAACAGACTTACACGTTTTGGTTGGGGGTCGTCACCTGCTTGTTTCCATGGATACATCACTGAATGTTCCACAGTGTGAGATTAAACAGCTCTACCTTAGATTTATTCAATTAGAGGTGGTTTTACAGCTCAAAAAACACTAAGTGGAGTCACCTTTCTACAGATTTGACCTGTAACTTGGTCTAGTTTGGTTTTTCCATGAAGATAGACACGTTTAATGCCGCACTGTGAAACATGCCAGACAAAGCGTTAACATTTGATGGATCTTCCACCAGAAAAGTTACACAATGCACCTTTAGCTCATTGATATTTCAAGCTGCACGGATCCAACTTTTTCATTTCTGATATTTATTTAAGCCTTAAGTGTCTTTCCATTCCAATATTAACCAATAAAAGCAGCATTTAGCTCCTTAAAATGAAACTAAAATCATAATAAAATAAAATGTATCTAAACATGTTACAGAGCTGACATTATCTCTTAAGTAACAGCACAGTTTTGCACAGATATACACTCAAATAAAGAGTTGTGTTGTGTTTCGTTTCATTCACACATTCTTTATTATCAGTCTGTCTACATCTCCAAAGCTCAAAATTATCTGTTCCACTTTGTGACGTCATGCAGTGTTACTTTTCGCGTTAACAGCTGCTTTTTTACCTTTAGTTCAGCAGAGACGAGCAACTCCAGGACTGAAATCATCCGAATGATTCTAGCGAAGCCGTGTGGAGCTTAAAAACGCAGTAACACCGCATGACGTCACGAGGTGTAACGAAGCGTTTTCTATTTGAGAGACGAACTCAGCTTAAATTTGCAAGATTTGTGCGTTAAATGTGTGAATGAAACGAAGCAAAACGTAACTCCAGGTGTGTTTGTGACGAGGAAACGACATCAGAACATAGATTTAAAAAACAGCTTTAAAATAGTCTAATAGAAGAATTTGGTTGCTAATTTCACGATGTAAGGAGAGGGGGAAAAGAAGTATATTTTAAGGGAGAGGTGGGGGTGAAGAGAGAGAGTGGAAATAGGGTTGAGTAGCAGACACCAGAGAGTCTCTAAGAATGACGCTGCTCACAGTCAAAGTGCACACGCGGTGGAAAGTCGGCCTCTGGACTCATATTTAATCTTTATGGTTAGTGACGCTGCAAGACCTCAAGGAAGACTGAGACTGGGACTTAAGCCTGGGCGTTAACAGCTGCATTTTTACCTTTAGTTCAGCAGAGACGAGCAACTCCAGGACTGAAATCATCCGAATGATTCTAGCGAAGCCGTGTGGAGCTTAAAAACGCAGTAACACCGCATGACGTCACGAGGTGTAACGAAGCGTTTTCTATTTGAGAGACGAACTCAGCTTAAATTTGCAAGATTTGTGCGTTAAATGGGTGAATGAAACGAAGCAAAACGTAACTCCAGGTGTGTTTGTGACGAGGAAACGACATCAGAACATAGATTTAAAAAACAGCTTTAAAATAGTCTAATAGAAGAATTTGGTTGCTAATTTCACGATGTAAGGAGAGGGGGAAAAGAAGTATATTTTAAGGGAGAGGTGGGGGTGAAGAGAGAGAGTGGAAATAGGGTTGAGTAGCAGACACCAGAGAGTCTCTAAGAATGACGCTGCTCACAGTCAAAGTGCACACGCGGTGGAAAGTCGGCCTCTGGACTCATATTTAATCTTTATGGTTAGTGACGCTGCAAGACCTCAAGGAAGACTGAGACTGGGACTTAAGCCTGGGACTGAGACCGGGACCAAAACTTTAACGATTGATCCACATGAGAAAGATTCATTAATTGTAACCCGTGAATCAATGAGCCTGATTTGTGTTCGAAAACTATATGCAATGATTCTGAAGTGAATATTTAAGGTTTAAATCCACTATTGAATTCTGTAGTTCAAAAATTCTCTTATTTAATGGCTATAAAACAGTTTAAATCACCATGACACAGTAGCTCACACGTCGCAATATAGTCCTTTAGAGATAATGTATAGAAAAAAATGGAAAATTGTGAACAAAAATATTCTTAATTCTGAGATTAAAGCAACTACAGGCAAAAGTGAAGTGGGACATAATGGGATTTCAATGGGAAAACTGGGATTAGCCAACAAAATTTAAAATACAATGGAAATTTGGCAAATAAAACCTCTTGGATACATGTGAGTGATACCAGAGCCCAGTTTAAACACATTTACAATTGAGTTTTATGTTATTTATTTAAGACAAACAAGGTTATGATGCACACTAAGCATTTTTGACTTTTGAATTTTTTTGTTTTTACTGGACAAATCTTTAGAAAAGTTGAGCCCGTTACAGTTTTTCACTTCATCTACACATATATTACACATTTTACCAAAAAATTATACTTCTTAACAGAGAATTAAGTAATATTTGTACATTTTTTTTGCTGATAATGTAAAACCATTAGCATTTAGCAGCTTTTAAACATTGAAATTATACTATGTCTGCTTCACTTTGCCCCCAGTTGCCGCCATTCTTAAATTTCGAACATTCTGACGACATTTTAAAGTGTTTATATTATAATTACAAAGAACAAAAATATGAATAGTGATATTCAATTCAAAAATAAGTAGCAAACATTAAAAAAATGTAGAAATATAGCAATACAAATATATGAAGAGGTCATGAAAAGAAAGTGCAAAGTTGAACAGTTGTTATACAGTTGTAGGGAGTATTATCTGTCCCATAAGGGTGAGTTCTTGCACAGTTGTAGGGAGTATTATCTGTCCCAAAAGGGTGAGTTCTTGCACAGTTGTAGGGAGTATTATCTGTCCCATAAGCGTGAGTTCATGCACAGTTGTAGGGAGTATTATCTGTCCCATAAGGATGAGTTGTTGCACAGTTGTAGGGAGTATTATCTGTCCCATAAGGGTGAGTTCGTGCACAGTTGTAGGGAGTATTATCTGTCCCATAAGAGTGAGTTGTTGCACAGTTGTATGAAGTCTATGAATGTAAGCATGACTACCCCTGTGTCTATTGGCCAATGCACTCCCAAAAAAAGTAAAATACACAAATGCGTTAGAAAAATCATCAGAATTCAAACTCAGATCTGCTGTTTGATGGTACAGTTGTGCACTTGGTCAGTTTCATGTGACCCACTTACACAGAATATAATAGTTGTTTGACCAGAGCTCAGAAAGTCGTAATGAAAAACAGACTTCTACAATATTAAAAGTAAAATCAAGCCTTTTCCAGCTTGGCTACATGTGATCATAAATACTTTTTGTCAATTCTGGTGAAAAGCTGGTTTGTTTTACCTACAATGACATTTAAATGAGAAACAAATTAAAACTTACCATAAACTAGCATACAAGCTGCAATGACTGTAAAATTTAAAATATTAACATACACATTTTAAAATTAGAAACAAATCAAAAAACAAATACATTAAACTAAATGCTTTTGAAGCTCCTAATCTGATTCATGTTGTTACTGCACATTTTAACTATATCTTTTGCAAATTTGCTTTTCTAAAATTAAACAAAATACAAAAACCAAACCAAAAAATATGAAAACATATAAGAAAAACTGTTTTTTTTTTATTTGTCTTTTGGAGCTTTGAATATCATGTTTTCAGTTCCATCTTCTTCAGATATTATCAATGAAAATAATGAACTAGTGGATTTTGACACATGTTAGTGCCTAGACTTAAGGGACTGGTTTAGTTCTGATTTAGCCCTGGTTTAGTCCTGAATTTGTCCTGGTTTAGTCCTGGTTTAGTCCTATTGCAGTCCTGGTTTAGTCTTGATTTATCTCTGGTCTAGTTTTGGTTTAATCCAAATGTAGTCCTCGTTTAGTTCTAATTTAGTCCTGGTTCAGTTCTGGTTTAGTTCTGATTTAGCCCTGGTTTAGTCCTGATTTAGCCCTGGTTTAGTCCTGGTTTAGTCCTGGTTTAGTCCTCATGTGGTCCTGCTTTAGTCTTGATTTATCTCTGGTAGAGTTCTTGTTTAGTCCTAATATAGTCGTGGTTTAGCCCGGGTTTAGTCCTGACGTAGTCCTGGTTTAGTCCTGGTTTAATTCTGATGTAGCCCTAGTTTAGTCCTGGTTTAGTCCTGGTTTAGTCCTGGTTTAGTCCTGATGTAGCCCTAGTTTAGTCCTGGTTTAGTCCTGGTTTAATCCTAATGTAGCCCGAGTTTAGTCCTGGTTTAGTCTTGATTTATCTCTCATATAGTTCTGATTTTATCCTAATGTAATCCTGGTTTAGTCCTGATTTAGTCCTAATGTGGTCCGGGTTTAGTCTTGAGTATACTTCTGGTTTAGTTCTGGTTTAGTCCTGGTTTAGTCCGGTCTCGTTTTGATGCTCAGAGTCAGGACTAACATGCAGAGTCAGAGTTTTCTAAAGCTAAAATCAGGCGTCTACTACATTTTTTTCCTCTCTTTTTTTCTCTTTTAATGTAAATTTTATGACAATTAATTCCGTTTTGCTTTGCTGTTTTGTCATTTTAACGTCTTTCTTCTTCCGTAAAACACTTTGGATGACTTTGTGTACGAACTGCGCTGTATAAATAAACCTGCTCTGTCTTGCCTAAAATATATTTGGATTCTCAAAACATAATTATACAAAGACTAAACTAAACGAGCCTCCGGTGCTTTTCTAAAATCACACTTTTCTGTTTGTGCAAATGTGTTTCCCTGCAGGTAGGACACAGTCAGATAGATCCAATGTGGGGTGCCTAGAGTTAAAGGGGAAACGAAAGGGGACCCTATTTTTAGAACAATTCCTTAAGCACTTCAAGCTTCTGCAGAATATTTTCCACTCGGCTCCAAATGAAAAGTTCAACGCCTGACTGAACCATATACTCTCACCTCCTGCGACTTTTATTAGACAAATCTGATTGATAACAGCGACGCCAGCCCTGCCAGAAACGTAGACAAACCGGCGTAAGAACTTGGCGCGTTGAAATTAAAGACTCGTGAGCAAAAAAAACGGTGTAAACTTATAGCGCTAAAAAGCCTCCGCGCTTCTTATGTGTTCCAGGAGCTCGCGGACGTGACCCCGAGTTACTTCTGGGGAGTATTTTAGATTTTAAAAGCAGGATATTGTTGCAAAAGCTGAATTTAAAGCTCC
>KN504640.1:13259-32356 GCA_000787155.1 Scartelaos histophorus | reverse complement strand
ATAATAATAATAAAGCGGAATTAATTAGGAATGTTGCAATATATTTTAGTGTTTTGATTATTATGTGAAGGAATCATCAAATTACAATTTAATGATTATTATGGATCACAATGATTACTGACACCGCAAAAAAAACAACTTGATACTTGATATTTCCCCTTTTTTATATAGCAAAATGTGTTATATTGTATAAGTAGCTGTTGAGGTCTAAATAGAAAAAGTAATGAAACGTTAGACCTGGCTCAGACCTGATTTAAACCCGGTTCAGATTTGGTGGCATCTGGTGTGAAATGTTTGTGAACCAGTGTTTCAAAAGAGCATCAGTCCTCTGTTTGTCTTACCATATATTACGAAATCAAACTTTCTCAATGAGTAAGTAATGTTATATAACGTGACATAAAAGCCTGATACAAAAAATAAACTTACTATACTATTTTTCTGGTGGCTTCACGTGTGTCATTTACCCATTGTGCTCAAGTAGATATTTTTGGAGTTTCTTGTTAAGTACAGTAGGCTAATCCTTCCTCTAGGTACTCCTCTCCTAAAACATCTTGACAAGGCCTGCTGATTCGGATTGATTTAGTAGGGCTGATTTAGTAACAATAGGAACAAGTCTATAATTGCAAGTTATTGTTTTAATTGTGGTGTGGAAAATGCTGGCACAGGTATGTCTGGTTTGTCTGCAATCTTGAACTAACCCTATTAATCTGCTCCTTTTACCTCCTTAGACTTGTTTTTTTCCAGTGATGCCAGTAGCCAGACAAAGCCATACTGATAGAGAACATTTAGACAACATGGCTATTTTAACTTTGCTACATTCCAACACTGTTCATACCTGCAAACTCAGTCATATAATTCTTGTCTTTGTGACAGTGGGCCCAGTGCCATGCGTGTCCTCCCAGTAGCAGGCCTCCTCCCTCTGCCACAAACTCGTGGATCTGCTCTATCTCGTCGTCCTTGTAAGCCGTGCACACGTACACGCTCAGATCCTTACGCAACTTGGTCTTCACACAGTTAAGGCCAAATTTCTTAAAGACTTCGTAGGCCTCGTTCAGGCATGGCTCTACTCCGATGAGGCCCTGCCTGCCCTCGTCCAGCCAGTGCAGGGCATTGGTGAAGAAGGGGGCAAGAGTCTGTCCAAAAACAATAAATAACATCATGTAGAACTGCAGAGTGATACACAAATCAAACATGTATTTAATGAGACAAATCAACAAGGAGCAATCCCTGGATTTCAGACTGATAAGACATTAGGACTGTAGATGAGTGTGAAAAATGATTATCTTAAAAGAAATAAATACAACTCGTAATACTATTTAATAACTAGGGATGCATTGATCCAGCTTTTTCAGTTCCAATACCGATGTCGATACTTTAGATTTAAGTATCTGCCAAATCTATATCATTATTTATTTACTTTGAACAAAGCTTTACACGCAAGTTTAATATTAATAGACATTTTGGGATTAACAAAGACTTAAAGGTACACTGTGTAACTTTTCTGCAGGAGGGTCCGCCACCTGCTTGTCTCCATGGAGATTCGACTTGATTATTCTATGGAAATAAACTTGATAATCACATCAGAATTGTAAGAATTCATGTTTCTGAGGTATTTTTACATTTGACAATTGAACAAATGCAAGGGAGATATGTTTAACGTCCTACTGTGGAACATCTCAGGCAAAGAAATGACATCTCCATGGAGACAAGCGAGGAGCACACAGCTTAGAAGTTACATAGTGCACCTTTAATTCCTAATGAACAAGTGTGCCCTAATCAGAATGTTGTACTTCCCTACCTCTCTTCTCATCAGTCCTTCATGTGAGATCACCACCACTCTCCCCTGGCCATAATAGGCTCCGGCCACAAAAGCTCGTCCGTCTGGGGTGGTCCCGATGGGGAAGGCCAGAGATCCATGGATCAGAATCTCAGACGCCACCACACCGTTCTTCAGGTCAAACTCTGAGATGCCATGGAGCAGAAAGTCAAGGTCGTCCTCAAAGTCCCTCCCAATTCTGAAGCATAAAAAGTAAAATAATGTAATAATGTAATATTACTTTTCTTATATCTTACATTTCATGAAATATATTTGTTGTCAGGTTAAATTTGAAGACGACAATGGAGAACAACACCTAGAAATAGATGCAAGTACTTTTTGAAATGTGTTTAATATTCAGTACTTATGTTTCTAAAGGTGCACAGTGTAAACGTTTTGTTGGAAGATCTGCCTCATGCTTCTCCGCTGCTCTGTGCCAATATGTGATATCAACCTGAGACAAGTTACTGCTGAGGGAAAAGCATGAAGACTTGTGGGTGTCAGACTCTCCACTAGAAAAGTTACATTGTCCGCAAATGTATGCCTAACTATTTAGCTGACTAGGGTGATTTTTGGAGTAAATTTCAATAAATCTTGATCATATAGACACCCATACACACATATAAATCCTAAGAACTTACACAACAGACATCCAGGAGGCAGGGATTTGGGGATAGACGGGGATGATCTCTGCGGCTGCCGTGTGTTTGGAGAAGTAGACTCCAGTCACTCCGGACACTTTATTCCCCGGAAACAGCAGCAGCGTATTGTTTCTGGGATTTTGCGATGCCCATGACCAGCCCTGTCCCCCGATCAGCAACCCTCCTCCAGATTTCATAAACTCTATAATTTCTTTGGCTTTCCCCTCTACGCTGTACGCATTAGTTACATACACCCCGATACCCTGGTTGCTGCAAAAATCATTCATGACTTGAAAGTGGAATCTAGATTGGAGCATTTCTGCAACATGTTTGGAATGCACATGAACACCGACAGATTGCGATTTCCCCTGGTTCAGCCAGTTTATAGCGTTGTCAACCAAAGCCGGTAGTTTACCCAAAAAATCTTCGTGCCCTAGAACAACAATGCGACCTGAACCGTACATAGAAGCTGCTAGAAGGACTTGACCCTGACTGTTCATCGCCAAAGGAAACGCATGGTCTCCAGTTAGAACCAGGTCACTCGGGGCACCGGGACCACGGAGATCCAGCTGCTTTATTCCTCTCATTAAAAAGGCGTAGGCGTTTTCCAGATCGGATTGTGAACGTGAGGAAGACATGGTGACAGAAGAGTGTACTACAAGCAGCTAAAGTGGAGGGTCACAGAGGAGGGTGGGTCACTGCAGGCTCTGAAAAGATGAGAAATACACCATTTAATAAGAACATTATTAAAAGTGTAAAGACAATATGGATATAGTAGTAGTAGGCCTAGTTGTTGTAGTAGTTGTAGCTCTTGTCAGGCCCTGCAACAGATATTTGAGGACCGGCAGCAAGAAACCTCACATGGCGTCACCTCTAATATAAATGAATGGGAAAAGGGTCCTATTCTGGGCCCCCAAAACCCTGGGGCCCGGGACAACAGACCCCTTCCCCCTTTAGTAGTAGTAGTAGTAGTAGTAGTAGTAGTAGTAATAGCAGTACTTATACTAGTAATAGAGTAATAGTAGTAGTTGTAGTTGAAGCTTTAGCAGTTGTTGTTGTAACAGAAGTAGCAGAGAAACTAGGAATAGCAGTAGCATTTTAAGAACTAGCATACTTTATATGCAATATTATACATTTTAGGAATTGCATTTACGCGCACTTGAGTAAAATATGTATTGTATTTTATTTTGCAGTAAAAATACTTCCCCCACCCACACTGCAAGACTTAACTACAGTTTTTGGTTTGAATTTAGATTAAGAAGCTTTTAGTTGAGATTATAAATTAACTATAAATTAAATTGCTTGCACAATGGAGTATTAAATTGATTTAATGGTCATTTCCACTCAAAATGAGAAAATCCACTGTGTATAAATGACAAAATATGGGTAATGGAAAATTATGCTTTGAAATAAGTCTGCACTGTAAAACACTAGGGTTCACTTGCATTCAGCAAGTTTACTTTAGTCACAATTATGGATTTGTGGATCATAATGTTTGTGGTAAAGTAAGCGAAAAAAGCACATTACTTATCAGTTAGACTAAGGTCAACTTGAATGAGACATAACTCTAAAAGTGAAGTATTATTGCGGATACTCCAGCTCCATCTCCGTGTCACTTTCTTTATTTTAAGGTTATTAGATTTTACAGTGTGAAACACCATTAAATAACTGAACAAAACAATGCAAAAAAGTATATTCTACTTTTGAGTTATTATAAATAATCTAGAAATATTTTTTGCAATGTAGTTAGGGCATATACATGATAGAGCCTGCAATCACAATATGCATAAAAGGGAATAATTAATTTATAGTCACATACGTACCTGGAGTTGCAATAGCGACAGCCTCACATGGCACCAATGATTTCAGACCAGGAACCAGTGCCCTAATTATAAAAAAGGAGGAGTTTAGCCACACCTGAGTCAAGCACATTTGGTTTTACAGCGCTGCACCTGACTATTGTTCAAATGGATTTCCCAGTTCAAACCAGGATACACCCAGATGCATGCAAACCGGTCTGGCAACTTCACCCATTATTTTATAGTTGTGTTTGGCTTAGTGGAATAGTACCTGCACTAAAAAAAAAGTTTGGCCAAAATTTAAGATATAAACACTTAAATTTATCAGAAAATGACTGAAAAGTTTGTGAAATTATCTGTCCGTGCAGCAAGATTAGACTAGAATGAAGCTGTCTCAGAACTAGTAAGTAGAAAACACATCTGAAAACAAGATAACCTGATATAAGTTTTAAAATCTTGATAAAATCTAGATTAGACAAAATTGCAGTGTGATATTAAGTGGCAATTTGTGGGAAAAAGGTTTAAAAGCAAAATACAAAAATACAGGAAGTAGTCATCTATCTTCTTCTGCATATGGACCATGGGGGAGCAGTCTAAGCAGCTCCTAAGGGGGTTCCCAGGGTGTTCCCAGGCCAGCTTAGAGACATACCGGTAGTCCCTCCAGGGAGGTGTCCCAGAGGAGTCCGCAACAGATACCAGAGAGGAGTAGCAGCTCTACTCCAAGCTCCTCTCATATGACTGAGAATCTCTAAAGGAGCACCCAGCCGCCCTGTGGAGGAAACTCATTTTGACGGGTTATATCTGTGATCTTATCCTTTCAGTCATTGCTCAAAGCTCACAACCTAGATGAGAACAGGCACTTAGTAGTAAAACGATGCAAAATTAAGACATTTTTTCTGACAGTTTAAACCTTTATTTAACAAAATAAGGATGATCTATTTTACAATTACATAATTATGGGCTTTGTTAATATTATGGTTGCTGATAGATTACAGGTTAGGGAATTACCTCTACAATTACTTCTAAAACTAGGCAAAATGTTATGTTTTATTAGTGCTTTTATTATAACCGGTCTAGTGCACTAATTTACAACACATGAATAGTTACTGTTACTGTCTTGGTGAATGTGGTTGTGTAAAATGTGTTGCTTAACCCAAACACTGCTTTTGCCCTGCTTCTTAATCAAGACAGAGGTAAGATTGAGTGTTAAAATAATTTATTATAGTAATTTTAATAACTAATGAGCATGTGATAAAGGCACTGTCAGTTGAATAAAATAGTACATTACTGGATGATTGGAGTTATAGAGTTAATGTAAACATGAACAAAGACTTCATAATTTTCATAATAAACAATTACTATATTTAGAATGACTCCGGCTTATTAGCTACAAAGTTATTACCTTAACTCCCAACCCCTTAATTAAAGTCCTATATTACAAATATTTGACTCTTGTGAGCATTATGTCATCTTAGAATGTTGTTACCTCACAGAAAACATAGCCAGAGTTGTGTTTTGTTTCATTCACACATCTGAGTAATTATTATTAGTCCGTATACATCTCAAAAGCTCAAAATGCTCTGTCCCACTTTGTGATGTCATGTAGTTGTACTTTGGAAGTTGACAGCTGCCATTTACCTTTATTTCAGTTGAGATTGGCAATTCCAGAGTTGAAATTATTCTAGTGAAGGGTCTAGTTAAGTGTATGGAGTTTGAAAACACACTGGAGAGAAGAACTTCGCTTAAATATGCAGTTATTTGTGTCAAACATGAGTAAATGAAACACAACAACTCCAGGTATGTTTTTGATGAGTAAACAACATTAAAATATAAATCAGAAAATAGCAAAACATTGGCCCTTTCAAGTAGTTCTGAGGTAGGTGTCATACGAAAGTACTTTTTGATAATTTGCCATTAAATGCTTATAGAAATGACGGTTATATTGAGCCATGGTTGATCCACGCTGGCAGGTTGGAGAGCCTGGTCTCAGTGTCGCCCTCTATTGGCCAACCCCAGGCCTTGAAAAACCCGGTCAGATTCTTCCCCACGGTCTCAGAGAAGGTCACACAGTACAGATTCATCTTGCCTTTGTTGTCCTTGGGGAACCCGCTCATGTTGTGGTAAGCAGCAAACACCGACTTGAAAGCGTCCCAGCCAAATTTGTCCTGAAGCTGCACATGGGAATGAAAGTATAAAAGATAAGGTGAAACTTTATAATAACTACACTCAGGCATGATACAATAATTACTATAATGACCTATCATTCAGTATATGAAAGATGAACTGTATTTGGTCAATATTTATCATATATATATTTAGTTTGCACTTTGACAATTTTATGGATATTTTTTGCTATTTAGTCAGATTTAAACAATAAAATGTTGAATTAGTAACTTCTTTTTACAATATTGTACATTTAGAATAGATTTTGTGGTTTAAATCTGTTCTTGGGTTTTTACCAGTGGTGTAAACTAGTTTCAGTATTATCGTTTATTGTCTATATTTTCTTCTGCAATAAATCAAACTTCAAAATCTGTTATCATGACAAATTCACTTAAACTTACTTAAACAAGTGAATGAAACAAAACACATCTCCAGGTATGTTTATGATGAGGTAACAGCATTCTGACATGACTTAAAGCTCAGAAGAGTAAATGTTTGCCTAATGTTATTTTAGATGAATATTACTATATAAAGTGTACAAATAATGACATAATGATCCAAGGGTGTCATAGCAAACACAAGCACAATAGGTCCTCTTTAAGACAGAGCTGCAGAGAGTCAAATAAGTAACTTCTTTGATTCTGAATGAATTATATTAAAGTGTTCCATTGTGCTTATTATCTATTGCAGCACATGTTTTTCCATGATACTGTAACTGTACATGTAGAATTTCGTTTATGGGCTTCAAAATCTGTTTTTGTGGCAAACTTATGGGTACATGTTATTGTTGAGAATATAAAATAGTTTACAGATAAATTACAACAATAATGCGATTCAAAACCAATAGACCAACAAAAATGTTTTTCTTTTTTAATTAGGCTAATATGAGTGAAGACTACATAGACATAGAGTAGAGTTTTAAAGACTCTAGCTCCCTCCTGTGGTATTGTTTTGCATTTGGAAAATAATTACGAGAAACTGAGCATGTAGCTTTAAATTGGATATAATAATTACTTGTACAATATGTTGCCAGCACATACATTTTAAAGTGTCTATGACAGGATAGAGGACTCATCTAAAACACTGTTAAGCTCATTATATTTATATTATATTTCTTTCCCCCCAATCTGGCCATTTCTAAATTTTTACTTCCAGGTTGGAAATCATGAATCAGAAATAAGATAACACCTTTATTTTGTTGAAACAATGTTTAAATAGTTTCTAGCGTGTAAATTGTGCTTTTGTGCTTTATTAAGATCTCATCAATATGGTACTCTTCAAACTCTCTACTTCCTGTTATTTTGCCATTTATAATTGCAGCAGGTAATTCCAATTAATCTCAACAAATAAAATCAAAACTGGAGAATTATCAGAACCTGTCATACACACTTTAACACTGTATTTTTAAGATGTAAGTGTTTATAGTAATGATTATCTTTTGCTTTATAAATGTATCAAAAATTGATCTATACTATATATACTATAACTGTTCTTATATGTACCTTAAATAAATCTCAAAAAGGATCTACTCACTCTGTGTTCATCATTGAGTGTACAAAACCATACCTGCATGTATGTCTCCAAGGCAACCCACATGCTCCACTCATTCAGCTTCCTTCCATTCTTAGCATAATTCTCAGCACGTTGCTTTCGTCTATCCAAATGCATCTGCTCGTGCGCCTGCACGGCAACACATTACTTTAACCAATCCATTTTAATTGTTTTGCATATATTTGTGTAATCCCTCTGCAAGAACATTCTACTGTACCTTTTCTCTCGGGATGTTTAACACAGTCTCGTGCACGTACACAGACCACAGGTTGCATGTGGCCTCAGTGGTGTGAGGGGCAAACTCCCAGCATCCTCTCTGCTGGTTGTGTCCCAGTTCATGTATTGGACCCCACAGGCCGGCAGTCGTAATATGGTTAACACTGACCAACTCTGCAGCAGGGGCCTTGTGTGCCATTACAGGGTAACCTGCGTGCATCCAGCCTGGAAAAGGAAGAGCATAGACTGTGGTGAACAGCCTGACCCCTACAGCACCTTATGTTGCATATACAGACAATAGTTTGTGGTTCAGAGAGCTTTAAATAAGGTTCATTTAAAGACTGCACCTTTTCTGGTGGAAGTTTTGCCACCTGCTTCTCTCCATGGAGATATTATTGCTTAGCATTATATTTTCCATAGTATGGCATTAAATTTATTTACCAACATGTGAAGAAAAAATTGATGTCATTCAAGGAATTTATCTTTGCAATTATGGAATAATATATCAGTTATAGAATAATTGCAAGATAAATGGGGTTAATGCCATACTGTGGACCATTCTGGGCATTTTTATGAGAAAAGCAGTTTTTCTGGATCATTTACATCATGTAAATAAATAGCATCTGTAGACCAAAGATATTAGTCAGGAGTTCTTCAGCACAATCAAGCCAAAGCGTTCAGTATTATTACCATGTGAGATCTGCACGTCACAGAGAAATCGCTCCTTCCTTTTAAACTTGGGTGGGATCTGGGCCAGGTCTGCAATAGCCCTCATGATCCTGTCCCAGAGAGCAGCCAACTCATCAGGACGATCCAGGCCCCGCACCACGTCTGAGGGCACAGTCAGGATGATGTTCTCAAACTCCAGCTCTGCCCAGGGAGCAGGTGCCGTACGGAGGAGCTGCCACTCACTCATAGACGTCACTCCTGGAGACAGAGAGGATAGAAAAGTATGAAGTTGCATTATATGTGGTAGATTTAGTATGTTCATTATGGATCAGTGGAGCTTTCACACAGTAACAGACTTGAATGTTTATCTTAACTATACGACTAGATTATGTAGCTGTAGTAAATAATGTTACATTTACATTTTAAGTGGCAACATTATTTTGTTAGAATGTATAGAAAGTCTTTAAAATAAAAACAACATAAAATGTTGAGTGGCCCTCAAGAAAAAAATACTGAAAAATGCTTGCATAAATCTGGCCCTTGTGGTGGTGAGAAGACGATACAGAGTGTAATGTTGGGCAGGTTCCCCAAACAACTGGTACTGGATCCCAGAGGGAACTAGGGTGAGGGATTGTATGCATGTTTGTGCTGTTTTTGTGTTTTGTGCTATTTTCTTTTCTACGGTTCCCTGAAAAAATGTTTATGTTTAGTATGGTTCCTTGTGAGACAAAGGATTGGTTACCGACCGCTATTCTATGGAATAAAATGATACAGTCCATGGGGAAAAGGATTATGCCCACCTGACTTGTAATATGGAGCAGGTACGCCAACTTGCACTACAACATTTAGTCCTTTGAACTGAGTTTTGGGAGGAGCTATCAGGTAAATGAGGCCTCCCCAAAGGTTGTGCACCAGCACCATCTCTGAAGTGACTGGGAACCTCTCACAGACACTTGGGGCTCTCCTCAGCACATCAGCATTGAGTCGGTCAGTCTGACAGCCAATCTGCACCTGGTGAAGGAAACATAAGAAGGAGTTTACCATGGCTAGTACAGCGTCCACAGTGAGATTTTTATAAAAAATAAACAGTGCACCACTACATGTATAACTGTACAAATACCATTTTAAAATACATGCAGAAATAGTTACATACAACAGGTCAAAACATCAGACCCATGACAAGACAAACTGAGGGTGCGTAGTCTGAGGGAAGACCAGTTCCCTAAAACACTTACCCACTTTTAAGCATCATTCATCAGCTTTTATTTCACATTCACTGGTTGTCTACTATAAATTACAGAGTCTGTCTATCAAATAGTGTAACATTATTACTACTATTAGTCTTATTAAGAGCTTTACAATTTAGTGCATTATTCATTCACCCAATACAAACACTTAATTACTCACTCACCACATTCATACTAATCAAAGTGGGTGAAGTATCTAGCCTGAGGACACAGCGGCAGTATGCTCTAGAGCAGTCTCCTATCCAATACTAACCAACCTCCGACCTGCTTAGCGTCTAAATAATTTTCCTTGTGGATCTAGAAAGTATGTCTAAGTCTTACCTGCCATCCCGTGTTGATGATTTCAGCTGGCATGGAGATATAGGTCTTCATTCCGGGAGACAGATACAGACCTGTACTAATCCACTCCTCTCTATCTGCAAATTAACATTACATTTTACCACCTTCTATTAAAGGGTTCATATTGCACTATTTTCTGATCTGTGTTATAATTTATTTTTGTTTCTTCATCACAAACATACCTGGAGTTGTGTTTTGTTTGATTTTCACGTTTAACTGCATATTTAGGGTTCTTCTCTCAAATAGAAAACATTCTGTTCCACCTTGTGATGTCATATGGTAATACAATGTGAATGAAACAAAACACAACTCCAGGTCTGTTTTTGAGGAGGTAACAATATTATAACATGACTTAAAGCTCACAAGAGTCCGTTTTGCTATAGTAGAAAACATACCTGCAGTGTCTACATCAATTTTGATCTTATGGTTGTAAAGGGCCGGTAACAGTGGGATGTCCTTGATTAAATCCCCCACGAGCTCCTCTGGATTGGGGCAGACCTTGTACACCTCGGAGGCAAGGCTCAGGAGCAGATGATCTTTGGGGGAGCTCACCGGATTCTGCTCAGAGACCTTCACGCAAACAAAAAAATATTTTGTTTTAGGTTTACGTATTTACCCTCTTTCACTTATTATATTTTTTCTATGAATGAAATAGAACTTAACAGCTTTAGAGGTAGATTTAAATGAAGTCCATTTAAAGCATGCGGTACTAGTATATGCATGAAACCTTCGAAATATGAAAGTAGGCAAAACATGTGGGCTATCATCATTTTCTTGTACTGTAGGAATTAAGTTTGTTTTATATGTGAAAGGTTGAGACAGTCGTTGAATATGAAGATTTGTAAAGTAAGTTTGTAAAAAAGTTACACAGTACACCTTTAACAGCTTTCTTATGTCATTAAGTGGTAAATGTATATTGTATTTCTTAACTTAGTACCTGTGGAATTCCAGTGATTTTCAGGATTTTGGTGAGCAATAGCTGTAGATGTGTACAGTGGTTGTAGCTGTTCATGTGCATTATGTTGGCACAGTCACCTCCCAGTTTCTTTAGGCACTTTTCTTCATGTGGGGTTATTTGTTTGTTCTCCGTCACATGTTTAGCGAAACGGTACAGGATGTGGCGGAAGTGGTAGTTATCTTTGATCACAGTGCTGGGGTCTGGGGTTTGGAACAGACCCCCTCCAACTGTTCTAGGCAACAAGCTCAGCCCCATGGAGTTCAAGATCTTGTTTCCTTTAAAACAACATACAGAGAGTCAGTGAACAACTATTGATTTTTATATTACCAAGTTGCATATTAAAGCAGAACTATGTAACATTTTTACCTTAATGAATCTCTTATCAAAACCCTCTGATGGTTACATATGATATTTTGGGGTGTTTGAAGGGTACACTGGCCCCCCCAGCTATCTCTGGGCAGAAAAACCAGACATGCAACCTGGCAACTTGCGACCCATCCGGTGGCAGCTCTCAGGGCTCTGTTCTCGTTCTCGCGATAGCCAAATTGCTTTACGGCACTTCAACATTAATATCCTAACTAATTTAACCTAACTAATTGGCTAACTAATTTTCTGCAGGAAATGCCGCAGGATTAAGCATTTACATGAGATCAGAACATGTGGCAGATCAGGGTTAGTTCTGAAATTGCCAGACTGATGTTTCATCTGGATGTAGTAATGTTATGCTTTGATGTCAGTACAAGTATTGTTAGTCAGTCTGCAAATGTAGCAACGAACAACTTTTGCTCGGATGTAAAATCAGCCAAGGTTAACAGTAAATCAACTGTGTAGTGTCAAACCGAATTTCGAGGGGAATTTAGAATGCTACTTTGTATTTAAAGAGTAAAATAATATTACCTATCTGAGACATTTAGTTGTGTAGTATTCACTGGCTTTGTGAAAACAAATGTGAGCATTCAAGTGAGCGGTGGGGGAGGTGGGGAGTGTATTTACGACAGTGTTTTCCCACAAGCGACCTGTTGGGGGAGCGCTAATCACACATAATTAGTTAAGAAGAGGATGTACCTGAAAACTCAGTGAGAGAGTTTTGCCCTCGATGTGTCTGGGCCCAGTACCAGGCATGTCCTCCAATCAGCAGACCTCCTCCTTCAGCCACAAACTCCTGGATCTCCTTTATGTGGTCTCCCCCATAGACCGTGCGCACAAACACACTCAGGCCCGGCTTGAAACCTGTTTTCTGGCAGTTTAACCCTGATTCTGAGAGGACGTTGAAGGCTATATTGGCTTCAACACCAATAACTCCCAGTCGGCCTTGATCCAACCAGTGCACAGCGTTTTTCCAGAAAGGAGCCAGCTTCTGTGGAACAATAGAGAGATACAAAGTGAAAGCAGATATTTAAATCATTATGTGCTTGTCTCCATGGAGATATTGTTGCTTTGTTTGGAATGTCCTGGTATGGCATTAAATCCATCTTGCATTTACTCAGTAACATGTAACTATGGCCTCACATGCTGCCTCTGTAAAGATTAAGTGTGGAACATTCCAGGCAACATCTCCAGGGAGAGTTACAGAGTTACACAGTGCACCTTTAACTTCTGTCAAAACAAAATCTTATTGTGCTGCTTGTGTGGCACTTGAGATTTGTGTTTATAATAAAAATGCATTATCATTATTATTATGACATATAGTATTTCTAGGCCTTACCGGATTTGCTAACTGTCCTTCATGTGAAACCACTATAACCCGGCCTTCTCCGTAGTACCCCCCTGCAATCAGCGCTCCTCCCTCTGCTCTGGTGGTGATGGGGAAAGACAGTGGTCCGTGAATGAAGAGCTCTGAAAATGTCCCGTTACCTATGTCAAACTCAGTCACTCCCTGAAGCAAAAACTCCAAGTCATCCTTAAAGTCTTTGTAGACTCTGGAACAGAACATGATTTCATATCATGAATTGTTTATTAATGCACAACAGACTTAAAAACAATACATGGAAATAAGAAAACACTATTTTTGGAAATCTGAGAAACTTGTAAAGCTACATGTAACTTTACTGGGAGGAGTTTGTAAATACTATATCCTTATGGCTTTCCTGTTTCATGTAACTATTGGATGAAGTTTAAGTATAAAAAGCAGGGTGTGCCTCACTTAAAGCACCTAGCTGTAATAATAGGATGAATAATGAAAGATTCTATGCCATAGTACAGTTTCATGGTTTATGGATAATATATTAATTACTGTCATTAATTACTGGCCTTTCTAACTGAAAGCAAAAACTGGTACAAATTGATGGTATTTTGTGTATTGTGTAAATGAACTTAATGTGTGGAACTCACTCAAAAATATTCAGGCTATTGTATTTCATTTCACAGGGCCCCCTCTAATAATAATTTACACTACATTTAATAAAATATGTAATGTTTTTTCCTTGGATTTGCATCTTAAACAATATAGGCATGTAAGCTTAATACTAGTATAAAGTAAAATATTTAAACTAATATCTTATGTAGAGTTGGGTTCAAACTACTTTTCTTTTTATGCTTGTTTTGCCTTTGAAGTATGAAGTGAAATTGTAAAGCATGGAAAAACGCTATATAAGACTTTTTTTTGTTAATAACGAATTGTTGTAAAGATCCATATTGCGCCACTTACTTGGCAGTTCTCCAGGAATGTGGGATCTGGGGGTCTACGGTCAGACACTCCCCTTGTCTGTGTTTCCCGGTGAAGTAGATACCAGCCACTCCAGCCACTCTGTTCCCACTAAACTGCAGCAGGACGTTGTCACGGGGATGCTGCGACGCCCACCACCAGGCCTGCCCCCCCATAAGCACCCCACCTCCAGATTTCATAAACGCTACTAAGTCCTTTTCTTTCCCCTCGAGGCGATAGGCATCTGTAACGTACACCGCGAAACCCTCATCACTACTAAAACCGCCCACAACTTTGGCTCGGAAACTGGTATTAGACAGATTCTCGGCTACATTCTTGAGCGACGTGTGCACTCCCACAGACATGTTAACAGCCTGATCACCTTTAAGCCACTCTAAAGCATTTTCAACAAACTGGGGAAATTTTATCAAGTAGCTTTCATGGCCAACCACAACAATACGCCCTGAACCGTAAGTTGAAAACGCCATGAGAACTTGTCCCTTGCAATTCATGACCAATGGGAAAGCGTGGTCCCCAGTAATGGTTAATAGACAAGGGACAGCAGGGCCAGAGAGATCCAGCTCCGCCAGACCTTTCATGATGGAGGCATAGGCTTGTTGTTCAGCGGGTTTGGTTTCAAAGGAGGACATGACTGGTAGGTGCGGAGTTAGTCCTGCAGAAAAACAAACAAAACAAACAGTAAAATAGTTTAGCAATTTGAAACATGCAAAACAGGTAAATCCTCCATCTTAGGTTGTCCTGTATATAGGTCGGTCACGATAATTACTATAATGACAATCACTTTTGAGGCTGAGTATGTATTTATTTATTTATTTGATAGGGACTGTGCCTATGAATGAGCATCTGTAATTGTAAATATGCCACATTATAGCAAAAGAGATCATTTCCATCTGTTGTCACTAATTTATCCCACACCCTTTGGACTAGCGAGGAGCTTTTTGATATTTTTCTGTTCTAAAATCAGATTTAAGCTGCAGAATGTTAAATAAATAACTTCTATGACACAAGCTAACTACTGTGTGTGTGTGTGTGTGTTTCATTCTATTTTGTATTCATTGCAATCGGTGTTTTTTAATCATATGGTACATTTAGAATAGTTTTTGAGGATAAGTCTATTTTTAGGGTTATTGTGTCAGTGGTCTAAATTAGTTTTATTGTCATTGATTTTCTTCAGCAATATATTGTTCTTCAGAAGTTGTTACCATGACACGCCTAACTGTATAGTGTGCATTACCTACAGTGTTCAAAATGTCATGTGCATTATTATTATTATTGTTATTATTGCATTATAAAATTTCCCCCATCAATGTAAAGCATGAGATCATAAAGTAATAACAGTATTGATGGTACCTGTTAATACAATTCTCTGGGAGTTTAAATAGACCTAAATCCAAATGCACAAAAGTGAACAGCATGTATAACTTCTACTCTTGTTGTGTTATCTTATTAGCATGTATGGATCTTACCTTTAAAATGGGTCTCCTGGCTTAGGTTGCAGCCTTGCAGTTTTCCCCAGACTGAAAGATAATAACATAGCAGATCAGTACATGCTCTAAGAACCCGTTAGACTGGTTGGGCAAGGGTCTAAAACATAAATAAGGGCAGTGAACTTCACAAAAACCAACATAACCCTTTCCACCCTGGACATGGACTGTTTGAACCACTCCCTTCAGGCAGGAGACTACGGTCCATCCGGACCAGCCTCCCGTCCATCCGGACCAGAACCTCCCGCCACAAAAACAGCTTTTTTCCCTCTGCCATTGGTCGTGAACACTCTTGCCACAAGAACAGTTGTTTCCCCTCTGCCACTGGTCTCATGAACACTAGTCATAACACAGCTTTGGACACTTGCACAGCTTTGGACATTTGCACAGCTTTGGACATTTGCACAATCACTTTGTCACTTTGTACTTGCCACTTGCCACTTTAACACTGTACGACCATAACCTCCACCATATGACGTACAACATCTGAGTCGTTGTTCTGATGACTGTATATACAGCCGTATGTACTAATGTTCCATCGTATTCTGTGAATACCTTCTAATGCCCTTAAGGAATAATATAGTTATTTAAGTAATATAGTTATTTAAGTTTTAGATTTAGATTTAGTCTTCCTGCCCTTATCTTTAAAATTGAACATTTGATTGTTTTGTGTTTTGTGTTGTGTGTTGCGCTGAAACCAAAAAAAGTTCCTAACTCGTGAATTGTCTTCACTTTCACTGGTCATGGCAATAAAAGTTTTCTGATTCTGATTCTGATTCTGATAACTGACACAGTAACATTCAGTAACATTGAGAGATTGTATTTGGTTAACAGTCACTAGTGGATGTCAACTTCTATCGTAAGACCTATTGCTGCATGTGCATTTAACTAATTCATTCAAGGAGTCAACATTAGGGTGACCAGATTATCAAAATCAGAAACTGGGACTCTCCACACTGGCCATCTCCTGAGAGATGGTTCTATCAGATTTGCAGGAGTGAATATATGCATCCAATAGAAATGATTGTTTTTGTCCATTGTGTTAAATTTTAGAATATTTTATGATAAGTTTATGTTTGATTTATTTAGACTAATTTAATTTTGTCATTTTATGTTATGTATGTAGTTCAATTAAATTAAGCAGTTAAAAAAGTTAAAATGATTAAACAAATCATGTTGTTGGGTAGAATATGTGATGGGTGATTGGGTGACCCTGGGTGATTATGGACACGTCACAAGTTGTTAGAAAAAGACTGTGATATGTTCCACACTACTGTCTTTGAATGTGTCGAATGTCCAATATCCAAAACCAATTCAGCCGCGGTTCTGCGATGTTCGTGACATATTCACTCACGATAACATGAGAGTCGAAGCAAAAAAAAAAAAAACGAAAAAAAAACAAAAAAAAAACTAGACAATTTATGCTGTCCCCTGTAAATACAGACGTCTGGTCACTCCAAGTAGTTTATGATGTAAGTAAGGAAGACACTGTATACGGAGACAATTTAACATCAGCTACAATTAAACAGCAACAGAATGTAAATTGCTTACCTTTAACTTCAGTAAAAATAGTTCAAAGATAATGACAAGTGTTTAAACTCTCTGCATAGTGATATTATTAGCTCCATGTTCAGGGCGGAAAACAGTTGGTCTGCCACAGCATCCGCATGACGTGTTCGAAAAAATAAAACAATAAAAATAACCAACTAAATAAATCATTAAATAAATAAATAGTGACATAAATAAAATAAAAGAGCAATAATAAAATAATAATAATAATAATGATAAAAAAGAATGTTTTCGAGACGGAACCAAAGCACGGAACTAAAGCGCAGCTACAGTTTCCAGTCGGCGTTATTTTGTATGGACCCATTGTACACAGCAGGGCGTGCAAGTACCGAAATCTTAAGTTCATGTAAAAATCGCTGCTATTTTTCAGTTTCTTGTTTATTATAACCCCTTTCTAAAACTATAACCAAGTTGCTTTGTGATGGCGTGTGCTCTGGTCAGTGGTTCCGGGCTGAGAGTCCCGCTTGAAGACGGGAGAGCAATAATCTTGGGTCGGGGTCCAGACACTGGAGTCACGGATAAGAAATGCTCAAGGCACCAGGGTGAGAAGCGGTACTATGGAAAATAAAGTGAAGATCGTGCGAAATTGTCGAGAAATTTAGATTCACGAGTTAGTGCGTCTATGCATTTACTCCATGTTAATGCTGCAAAAGTGGAGCTTCGACTAACGTGATTTTAGTAACTTTTTTTTTTTTTAAGTGCCCTTCCCCCGTCCCTTTCCTACAGTACACTGAGATAAAAAAAAAGAAAAAAAAAGAAAGGGCATTATTTATATTTAATAATACCACTGTTATACAACGTCTACGTACGATTATCAAAGTACGATTACGATTATGTCAACTACTTTCAACGTGACAAAAACGGCTAGCTGGTAGAAACATGTCAGGAAAATTATTGTCAAATTAACATGATTCATGCCAACGTGCTACTCATGACTTACAGAATTTCAAAAGCTGTTGAATCTAGCTTTGCTGTGAGTTGTTGCTGAGATGTTATTAACATATTTTCATTTTCTTTTACAGTCAAGGCAGTGGCTTGTTTTGCGGAAAAGTCTGTCGTTATAACTCAGGTCAGAATCCTTGTTCAATACCAATTATTTAAAAAATGAAAACACTTGCTTATGTTCAGTTGTGGCATTAATAATAACATATTTAACCTAAACAGAAACTGTTATTGTGCTTACCTTTTTTGTCTTGTTATTATGGGTCCTGACAAAATTCAAAGAGGAAATGGACCTTGGCACCAATAGAAGCGCATTTGAATCAGTTTAACCATTACTCTTGCTATTTTATCTTGATGCAAATAAAGGGTCATGTTTTGCAATGACTAACCAATGTGTCTTACACATTCCCATAGCTCGGGCCCAACCCTAGTTATCTGGAGAATGAAAAGCTGTCTCGGGGTCGATCGGGAAAGCTGACTCACGGAGGAGTTTTATATTTGGTGAACCAGAATTACCCATTTAAACTGCTTTACTCTGTGAACTCCAATGGAACCTCAAAACACACTGGACTTAAAGCTAAAGACAAAACTAAAGGAGTTGAAAAAGAGAGTCCCCAACCAAAGAGAAGTATAAAGGATTTCTTTCCGACTTCTCCCATAAAGGTAGTATTTGTTTCATAAGATTTAATCACACATTTGCAGCAAGAGTTTGTGGCCAAATCTCCCTGTCAAAGCCTGGTCTCATCAGATCTCAGAAGCAAAGCAGGATTGGGCCTGGTTAGTACTTAGATGGGAGACTGCAGGGAAAATCAGCTGCCACTGTGGGGCACCAGTGTCCTTGGGCATGACTCTTCACCTGCATTGCATAGTGTGTGTGTGTAAGTGAGAGTGAGTGTGAGTGTGAGAGTGTTGCTGGTGTTCTGAGGGCCAGTTACGACCACCAAGTATGACGTAAATTAATAATGCACAAAATTGTATATAATTCTATATAACATGAATGCATTATTATTACTACTTATGTGTCTTGGGGTGCATTTA
>KN504640.1:0-12583 GCA_000787155.1 Scartelaos histophorus | reverse complement strand
GTGAAGATTATGATGAAGAGGAGAGTTTGGCGTAAGAGCGGCTGAAGGAGCTACAAAAACTGGCAGCGCGCTCTGTGTCTGACACCAGTAACTCTAATCAGACTTTGATGGCCTCATCATTGTCCTCAGAGGGATGTGCCAAGAGCAACTGGCAACAGATCAACAATTTAATGGTTTACACAGCGGCCGGAGTCAAAGCCAGTGACAAGGTGTGGTCCACTCCCTACTGTAAAGGTGCATTGTGTAACTTTTGTGATGGAGGCTCCGTCAAATGCTTTTCTGCATGGAGATGTTATTGCTTTGTCTGGAATGTTTTACAGTGTGGTGTTAAACTCTTCTATCTTGAATGAAGCAACTCTGGTCACAGTCAGGATGCCTGTTTTTCTGGGTATTTTTGAGCTATAAAACCACCTGTAATTTAATCAGTGTCAAGTGGAATATTCCAGGCAGAGCAATGAGATACCCATAGATACAAGCTCAAAGTTACATAGTGCACCTTTTAAATCATAACAAATACTACTAAATGCAAATAAAATTATGAGATATTTTGTTTGATTCATTGGTTCGACTGTCCAGAGCAGAGCAAATGGAACATCCTCTATAGAACTCTGCGATTGGCACAATTATCTGAGTATTCATTTTAAGGGGAATTCTGTAACTTTTCTGTTGGAGGGTCAGCCATCTCCAACTAGACAAGCAGATGTTTCAGTGTGGCATTAATCTTGTCTATCTCCATGGAGACAAGAAGGTCTCAATTTACAGATCATATCTACTCACTGTTCACATTTAGCATGTAAGAATGTTTTTAGCAGTATAGCATTTCTGAAAAGCATGCAAAAAGTTACGTACAGCACCTTTAAAATCTTCAACACTGTGGTCAATAACCACGATGATAGAAAAAAAATAAAACTTTGTTCAGACATACTCATATTTTACATACTACCGTGAGAAACATCTGAAACCACATTCCTCCTTGTTGTTGAAATAGATTGCTGGTTTCGACATTGATGGCTGCATCATCACCACTAAGTCTGGAAAAGTGTTTCCCACAGCACCAGACGATTGGAGGTGAGTTGACAAATGATGCTGAAACGTACATCGGGAGATTATGGGTTCAGTTAATATATGATCTACAGAGCAATTGCCAGTATCAAAAGGCATCTCTGAGTTAATTTTCCGCTCCTAAGTTAATAATTGTAAAAGACCATAATTGTCTTAAAGGTCCTATATTACACAAAATTGCCTCTTGTGAGCTTTAAGCCATTAAGCTTTAATGTTAGAATGTGGTTATCTCCTCAAAAACATAAATAGTTGTGTTTTGTTTATTTCAGACATGTTTGAGTAACCTTTTATTGTTAGTCTCTCTGCATCTCCAAAACTCAAAATGCTCTACCTTGTGATGTCACAGGCGGTACTTTATAGATTTAGATTTATTGTCATTGTACAAAATACAATGAAACCTCGACAGAGCAGATCTGCAGTAGTAAAATTCCATACCAATAAATACATGAAATAAAGTCTCTTCAGGCCTTTTATCTGTGCCTGTGCTCCTGGAGCATGTCCACTGCTCGTGGGTTGAAGCTGTTGTGCAGCCTGTTTGTGCATGTAAGGGAAGTTTGAGTACAGAAGATGCAGTTCCCAGGGTGTGTCGGGCCCTGCAGAATATTGGAGGCCCCTGTCTGGAGACTTGACGAGTAGATGGTAGCCAGGTTTTTGGAGAGAGGAGCCCACCACCCTCTCAGTTCTTCTCACCAGGCGTTTCAGGTCCTTCTTTTCAGCAGCTGTGCAGGCTCGGCACCATGATGTGCAGCAGTACATCAGAACGCTTTCGAAGGTACGCCAATAGAAGTCGATCATCTGCTTCTGGGAGGAATGTTTGCAGAAAAAAACTATCTCTGCTGAGCACGTTTTATAATGCTGGAGGTGTTTAGGCCCCAGGTCAGGTCCTCTCTGATCTGCACATGCAGGAACTTAAAATTTGTCATCATCATTTTCAAGTTAACAGTTACCTTCAAACTCAGCCTAAATATGCAGGGTTTGTGTGTTAAACATGATGAGGAAACAACATTATAACAGATGTTAAAATGGTGTAATATGGGCCCTTTAATGCTAAATAAATTGTAGCTTAATAGTTTTTCCATGTTTCTCCTTTAGAATTCTGTATCCTGAGATCCAGCCCAGACTTGCTAGTTAGCTCAAGAAAGGATACAAGGTAAAAAAGACTATTCAGTGAAACTTTTTTAAAAATACATTTATGTCAGTGAGTTTAGTGGAATCACATTTCTTTTGTTCACTAATATTCAGTCTTTTTTCCTTGCAGGTTGTATTTTTTACTAACCAAATGGGAATCGCTAAAGGCAAACTAAGACCAGAGGTGTTCAAGTCTAAAGTGGAGGATGTTCTTGCTACACTAAAGCTGCCAGTTCAGGTTTGTCACTAAAGATTTACTTTTTAAATTTTAGACATAATTTCAGCATTATTTTCTATTTTATTTGTTTAAATGGATAGATAAAATATAAAAATATATACAACAAAAAAAGAAGTGAAAAGGAGCAGAAAGAAGAGTAACCTAAAATGGATTATGTACCGCCACCTACTTGTCTCCATGGAGATGTTATCACTTTGTCTAGAATGTTCTACTGGAGAGATTGAAACTATTGAACCTATATCTTTGTTTACTAGATTCCATATGTGTTTGCTTAAAGTTGTGATGCCTTCAGTGAGAATCTACAATGCAAACAGCAATGGAAATAAAGAAAACCATAAATTGAAAGGGTCATTTTGACTGGTCGGCCTGTCACGATTTTGAAGCATGATATGGCTACAGAAAAATACTCCACAAAGCATAATACTGAAAATACTTTGCCACCGAGACAATAACAATAAACCATTTTAAAATTGACAGTATCATTAAAAGGACTAAGCTGAAACAAATAAACAGCCGAATGAACCAATAATTAGCCAATTAAGTTATTTATTCAACCTTCACTCTTATTGTATTACAACAGATGATATTATTCCATTTCATATATTGAACAATATGTCGATATAGAAATGATGGTGACAGACCTTTTAACTGTGTACTGTGTGATACCAGTTCACAGGGACAAATGTGAATGTTACAGGAAAAGTAGGAAATCAGGCAGAATATGCAAATTCTGTGGAGCGCGCTCTGATAACCAACAGAAATCAGATAAATGAGCAGGAGGCTCGTACAAACTTATGTAATTAAAATATAAACTGTATTGTACAATAAACTAGGTGAGAAGTGATACAGTGAGTGTTTGCTTACAGTTGGCCAAATGTGATCAGAATGTACCACAAAGATTAGTCATGTTAACTTCAATTTGGAACATTCTCCTGATCTTTGAAAACTATGTTCATCAAGGATGCTCTTCTCCAGGAGCACTGACCCATCTCAGTCTGCCTTTTTTCTTCTTGCTTTGCCTAGTATCTTACAAAAGTGGTTGTTAGAAAGGTAACCTAAGGAACCCAAATCCTAAGGTCAGTTCCACATTTCCATACGTGCCTAGTTACCTTATCTCTCAGTTTAGCAGCTCCTTTTTTGTTGTGCATTACTGATCTGAAAGCCACACTTCACACACTCATTGTACCTTCTTCTTCAACCACCATTAAAGAACATTCTCAGTTCACTCAGTCTCCTGATTCTCTGACCAGAATCAGTGTCTGTACTGACCGCTCCAATCAGCATTATTCTCATTAAGTTAATGTAGACATCACTTGGGTGGTTCAAGGAAAATGCAGAGGCCTGTACGGCCCTGTCAAAGAAACACCTCTGAAAAGATGAACATTTAGTTTTGTGTGGGCTTTGCATATTAGACTGGAAGCTGTAATGAAGAGCCTGACTACTGTATACACAGATCACATTTAGTTAGACAAGATATCTTGGGGTTTTATTGTACTTTTCCTATGTATCGCGCTGCTATTTGTATATCTGTGTTTTTGTCGACTTTTATGTAAAACACTTGGGTCAGCTGAAGTTGTTTTTAAATGTGCTGTTTTAATAAACTTGAACTGAACTAAATAAAATGATCCATTTTCTCTGTGTTTCAGGTTTTTGTAGCGAGTGGCGCTGGCATATACAGGAAGCCAGTGGTGGGAATGTGGAGCCATTTGTGTGAGAAGGTCGTTTAACAGCTCATATTATTTTCACACAGCACACAGGTTTAACATACTACTGGTCCATCTATTCACAGGCTAATGAAGCCATTCCTGTTGACAAGGCTCAGAGTTTTTATGTTGGGGGTAAGGCTTTTTGGACTTGTTTTACTTACAATGTTTATTATTGTTTTAAGCTGTTACTTAATGACAGGACGGGCTGTGTTCACAAGGAACAGTGAGACAAGTCATAAAGAAATTAAAATGCAAATCTGAATTTCTATCTGGTTAGGAAACAGCCCTAACTATTCTATCCAGACACCAAACTCTTGCAAGGGCAAATTGGACCCTATCATTATTACTAAAAATGAACAAAACACAGTTTGGCATAGTTATAGTAAGAACTGCTAAAACTTCTATGCATATTTTATACACAAAATCTTGTTTTTGTGTCACTTTCTTCTGTAGACGCTGCTGGAAGGCCAGAAAACTGGGCTCCTGGGAAAAAGAAGAAGGATTTCTCCTGTAGCGACAGATGTGTAAGATTATATTTACATATTTCCATTTCCATTTACTTTATTATGAAGAATTAACAACAAAATGACCCTGTTCCTCCTGGTCTTAAATAAACAAAAGTGTGCACAAACTTCTAACTCACGGATGTTCTTTTCAAGTTTGCCCTCAACATTGGACTACAGTTCCACACTCCTGAGGAGTACTTTCTAGGATGGAAGAGCGCCCCCTACAGTCTGCCCGAGTTTGACCCTGTAAGACAAAGTATTTTAATTTACTATTGACTTCACCATTTTGTTCTCATTAATATTTTTGATAAATGTACATAAAGCACAACCTATGAAATATAGGATGTTATTATTACACATTTATGTGTAAATCTAATGTTTGATTTTTCTTCTGTAAATATTTGATTCTCTTGATTTCTCCAGAGAAATCTTGACAGTAACAGCAGACTGTACGACCCACCATCAGCCTCTCTCACCTCAGACAAAACAGAAGTCATTGTTGCTGTGGGTTACCCTGCATGTAAGTCCACTGAAGTCATGGATACTAAGAAAAGTACAAAGTTCCCGATATAAGAATCACATTTTGGACTTTTTATGGATTTGTAGATGCTCTGAATTATTTTTGAAATATAATTATTTCTATAGAATTTCTTCTACCAAAGTCTGACCTCTGCTCTAAACCACATGTTTCCCCTAAACCTTGGCTGCAGTTTCTCCTTTAAAAACAAACATATCATTGAAGATTAGACATGACAGAATCTTAACCTTGATTAAAGTTCATCCAGTTACACCGTCCCAAGTACAACTTCAGAACTGTGGAAACAACTCAGTTTTGTAAGATTTTTTAAAAATGATTCTCACATTTAATTTTTTTTTTTTTTTTACTTGTTCACAGCTGGAAAATCAACCTTCTTTCACGCTCATGTTACACCAAAGGGCTACGTGTACGTAAACAGAGTAAGTGATCAGTCTGCTATTAGTTAAACCTTATTATACCACAGTCAGTGAGAGTTCCAGTGGTTAACTGTACATTAATACTGCACAAGTAAGTCCGCTAACAGCCCAATCACTGTTCTGTATCACTGCTCTGCGGCCATCGCCATGAGAGACATTTCAGTTTGTAGTCGTGGTATAAGCACATTATAGAACTTGGAGCAGTGCGTTGTGCAGTTTTAGACTCTGCTCTTGACATGTCACTGCTCTGCTGCCATTGTCACAACATCATTATAGCAACAGGTTAACACATCCACAACTGCTCTGAGTAGAATGTAGACACTTCAGTGTGTAGCTGTGGTATAAATGCTTTTAAGTTTCTATATTACAGGAAATTGACTCTTTGAGCTTTGATTCATGTTATAATGCTGTTACCACCTCAACACATACCTGAGTTGTGTTTTATTTCATTCACACATGTTGAACACACAAATCCTTCATATTTAGGCTGAGTTTGTGATGAGGAAACATTATAACATGGATCAAAAACAGTGCAATATGGGCGCTTTGTAAACAATTCTGCATAACCCACAGCTCCTTGTTGTCTAAGGCTTCCTTAAACATACAGCTGTAATATTCAGTGTGTGTTTAGGACACTTTGGGCTCCTGGCAGAGTTGTGTTGCAGCCTGTGAGCGTGCGCTGAAAGAGGGACGCAGCGTTGCCGTGGACAACACCAACCCAGACCCAGAGTCACGGAAACGGTAAAACTAAAATACTGATACTTTGCAGTGATGTCGCGCTGGTGGTGTTCTGTGTTTATCTCTATTGGAAGAATGTTCAGCTGTTACCATGGTGACACAATGTACACATTAGCAAAAAAAAAACAAAAAAAAAAACATGGCCGTTTATTTTGAGTAACTGAAAAACTGCTGCTAATGCTAGAGACTTGTGTAAGTGCACAGATGGTAGTGCTAGTGCTTTCAGTGCCAGTAGTACTAAGAGAAGGGATAGTAATAATATTTACTTATGAAACAGTTTGAACTGTACTTTTAATTGCAACTTTTTCCTCAACATAGTTTGACTCGTCGAGTGTCTGCCTTTATTTGTATTCATATTTAAATGCATAATGATGAACTGGATTGTTATAACTTTAGAAAGCATCGCTACTGATGACATGTTGATTGATAAAGTGTATATGAGAGATGCTTTTATGTAAATAAATAGGATAAGATCTTCTGTCAAAACCTGCACAAGGACTCAAGATGGAACGTAGTTTGTAGCTAAAACTGGAGTAGAGCAGCTTTTCTCTTTGAGATAAATGTAATCTGTGCACTGTCCTTCTTTGGATGACTAAATAAATACATAAAATAAAATAAAATACCCCAGGTAACACATTACTATTATAAATTGAGGCATTCTATTTTAATCAAATAAACAGAACCACCAGAGTGTCACAATATTGAAATTTGAATATATAAAATGGATAATATCTGTTTAGTCCACTGCAAGGGTTAAATTCAGGGAAGAATTTCAGTAATAGACCTGACAGTATGTAACTTTTTAGCAAAGAATTAAATTTTTTGTTGCTGTTGTATTACTCTGAAAAACATGCTTCCTTATTGTGAGCGGGCTTGCATCTCCACAAACCTGACTCTTATTTGGCCTGGATGAAGGCCTCCTGCTGCTTGTTTCCATGGAAACGTTACTCCTTTGAATATAAATGTCCACAGTAAGACATAAATCTGTTTATCTGCGTAGGAAATCTTCCAAAGCAGAGTTTGATTTTAACGTTGTATTTCCATGGAGCCACGCAGAATTTGTCATTTCAGTATAAAACACACACAACCCAGACCCTCGTGTCCCGGTAACATAAAAACAGTCTAATCTAATTTTTTACCTTTAAATGGTGAATGTGTTTGTTTTTTTCCAAATGTGTTTTAGTTATTTGGACGTGGCAAAAGCTGCAGGAGTGAAGAGTCGCTGTTTCCACTTCACGGCGAGTTTGGAGCAGGCCAAACACAACAACAGGGTAAGAGTGTGTTCAGTGTGTGTGTCCGTGTCCGTGTGCGTGTCCGCGTGCGCGCGCGTGTGTGTGTGTGTGTGTGTGTGTGTGTGTGTGTGCGTGTCCGTGTGTGTGTGTTTACTGTTTACTCAGACACAGGTTTAGAAATACCTTTTTGTTTTTTCCAGTTTCGGGAAATGACGCCATCAGAAAACAAACATCTCAAAGTCAATGATATGGTTTTCTACAGTTACAAGTAAGATTCTTTTGAGATGCATTTGAAATTAAAGCAACTCTGTGTAACATTCTGGTGGATGCACAGCACTTGCATGATTCCATGGAATATCAAAAGGGTTTAGTATTTATTTCCACTTTAAGGATCACTTAAACACTGATGAATCTCTGACTGAGTTAATGGTGACGTAAAGCTTTTATAATATAAAGACTCATCAAGTCAATCATGCAAAATAATTTAGACTGAGTTCTTCTCTCAAAAGGAACACCTTGTGATGTCATGTGGTAATACAGGAAGTGCTCCACTGTTTTTCTAAACTGCATACACCTTCACTAGAATAATCTGGATCATTACAGCCCTGGAATTTCTGATCTCTTCTGAGCTGAAGGCTCAGAGTCTCTTTGAGTAATACAGGACCTTTGAGCAACAGTCTCAGACGGTGACTGAGACGAGACAATCCACACTGCACTCGCTGTGTTCTGACAGTCTTAACAAACATGAACATTGGATTTGTGCAACTTAATATAAAGTTTTCATTTTCTAATTGGTGAAGCAGTCTGCCAGTCCTCTCCTTAGAGAAAGCTCAGGCAGGCTACTGTGGCCTAAAACTATACGTGATCTTTAGTGTTGTTTGTTGTATCTTCAACAGGAAACACTTTGTGGCTCCTTCGCTTTCAGAGGGATTTTCTGAGATACTTCAAATTCACTTTGTGCCCAAATTCAAAGACAGCCAATCAGAAGCCCTGTTCAGGCAGTTCTCCGAAGGGTAATTGGACAGAAAAAAAACAATGTTTTCTACACAAGAAGCTAGAGACAGAAAGAGTTCATAAAATAAATGTATTCAATAACAATCAGTACTGCTGTCTGACCTTTATTTCTCTTTCCTTTGCTTTTCATGCATCAAATGTTTTACAGTTTAACATTAAAACTGACCACAGTCACTGGAATAGGGACCTGTTATTGGGTCTGTTTGAAAAGGACTCCTTCTAAGTGTTAGCTAATAAAAGGTATACACAGGGCACTATTAGTACATGTCCTGGTCACACTTGTGACTTTTAATGTCAGAAAACGTAGTAAAAATGCATGTCAAAGTAATAATAAATAATAATACAGCAAACTTATATAATGATTTTTTTGGACACTCAAAGACACTTTACAAAAAAAAAATAAGTAACACAAAGTAGTTTCAACATCAGCTGTTTGTGGTTGGGGGTTCAGTATGCTATTACGAAATTACGAAATTTGCCACAGTCACGGCCACAGCTGTGGCAGTGACTGTGGCAAATTTCGTAATTTCGTAATTCAATAGAATCATGAAGTAAATTCATGCTGAAAAAAAAATTGCAGTTTAATTCCACTGATACCGGAAAATTCTGGTATATAAGCCACAGTATACAGGGCCTTGGAACAGACGACAGTCTGCCTGAAAAGTCAAAGAATATACAGTAAGTAAAAAACTTTTTCTAGCTTTATTTTAAGGTTCTTAATGTGGTTATTTCTTTGTTGGCTGTAGCTAGTTGTGCATTTTGCTCAAATATCCTTAATGTTTTTTACATTTCATAAAAAAGTACAATTCTAATGGAAAGAGAAGCATTTACTTCTTTGTGAAAGCTCAAGAGGGGCTCCCTGAAGCTGCTGTGGCCCCTCCGACTGCCTCCAGTACACAATACATGGGGACGGTGGATGAAGTATCTTGCCCAAGGACACTACAGCGCATGTTTTGTGATAGTTGAGACCAACTATTGATTTATTGAATGTCTGGCTGAAGATCACAGTTTGGTTCCTGTGAGCCTTTACTTTGCATTTCATTTGCACATCCAGTAAAAAGGAATTTGCAGGAATAACAGAAACCTACAGGAAAAGAAATGGACCCAGATGTCAGAGCACTTCACTTCTTGTGGAAAAAAAAAGTTTTAAATGGAGTGATAGCGCTGAAACTGTGATAAAGCCAGCTATTAATAAAGATCATTTTTGTTATTATTTCTACATATTTCTTGACAAATAAAATAATGTAATGTTTTATGACATTAGTGATATATATTTGTTAATATTACACTATTTTCTGTATAACGTTTGTTTGTTTCATTCACACGTTTAACACAGAAATCCTGCATATTTATTCTCTCAGACAGAAAATACTCTGTTCTACCTTGTGATGTCATGTGGTGATACAGGAAGTGCACCACTATTTTTTTAATCTCCCTACACCTTCACTAGAATCATTTGGATGATTTCAGCTCAGGAATTGCCGATCTTTACTGAACAAACACGATTAACATGTGTAAATGAAACAAAACAAAACTGCAGGTCTGTTTTTGAGGAGGTAACAACATTATAACAAGAGTCAGTTTTATGTAATATAGGACCTTTAAATGTATCTTTCCTATTCCCTGCAGAAATGCTGAAAATGGACCTACAGAGTCTGGTGCTCCTGTCTCTGCTCCTCTGGTCTCACTCTCAGGCTGAAGTTGTGAAATCTCTCTCTGAATGCTCAGACTTCTTCCTCGGTGAGACTCCTCCACAGATCCCTGGCGTGTTGGAGAATGGAGTGATAGTGCAGCCGAACCGATACAAATCAATCTGCCAAACTCATGCCAACCGGCGCAGGTTTTTCACCCTCTACGACACGACAAACAAGATCCCAGTGTTTTCAGCCTACATTTTCAAGGGAAACGAGCCTGAAACTAGTAGGCCAAGAAAGTGGAGGATTGAGCCAGAGGTGATGTCTTTATCATTTCAATATCTGTTTTTGTCTTTAGTCAGAATTGAATTTCCTTTTTTTTAGGCCTGAGACCCTACAGGGTGTAGCACATTTTGCATTATTCTAAAATCCCCTAAAATATTACAGCCAAAGAAAAGAAAAAAAAAATTGTAATCATATGTTTGTGATCAAAAACAGACCTGAAGTTGTGTTTGTTTCATTTGCACATGTTTAACACACGAACCCTACATATTTAGACTGGGTTCCTCCCTCAAACAGAAAACACTGTTCCACCTTGTGATGTCATGTGGTACCACAGGAAGTCTATGCTTTTAAACTCCGTGCACCTTCACCAGAATAATATGGATGATTTAAGTTGTTTAATTAACTAACTCTACTGAACGAAAGGGAAAAAGAGCTGTTGACTTGAAAACCACATCATGTCATCACACAGTGGAACAGAGCATTTTGAGCTTTGGTGTTGTAGACAGACTTAAAATAATGGATTATTCAAACGTGTGAATGAAACAAAATGTAACTCCAGGTATGTTTTTGATGAGCTTTAAATAAATAGTTAATTTACTGCATCCAGCTAATGCAACTTTTTTGTTTAATTGCAGCTTGGAAACGACCAGGCAAGTTTAGAAGATTACAAAAATGTAGCAAATGCAGGTTATGACCGAGGACATCTCTTTCCATGTTCCTATGGCCATTCCCAAGAAGATAAGAGGTCAACTTTTACTTTAACCAATGCAGTCCCACAAGTTCGTACCTTCAACCAGGGAAGTTGGAACCGGATGGAGCAATGTGTGAAATGTGAAATGGAGAAAAGTTGCATAGATAATAATGGTGAAATTAGAGGGTATTTGGTGACAGGAGCACAGCCTGGTGGTGAGAAGCCCATCGCTGGGATCAATGTTCCTTCTGCGATGTGGACGGCCGTCTGTTGTTACAGCAGCACATTAAATAAATGGCTCGCTGGTGCATACTGGGGCGACAATGTGGAAGATCAAAAGGGCCGGAACTTAGAGACACTGAAATTAAATGAGCTCTATAAACAACTGAGTACAAACACAAAAGAATTTAAAGTGTTTTCTTCTACAAGCAGGTGTCCTCTTGATGAAATATTCACACCCCTCGGTCCCTCACTTCCAGATACTAAAGCTGAGATACTTGTCCAAAAATTAGCTGACGAAAAATATGATGATTGTGGCGATATCATACTTGATGATAACTCACCTGGCAATAGGTCACCTGGCAATAGCTCACCTGGCAATAGGTCACCTGGCAATAGGTCACCTGGCAATAGCTCACCTTACAATAGGTCACCTGGCAATAGCTCACCTTACAATAGGTCACCTGGCAATAGCTCACCTGGCAATAGGTCACCTGGCAATAGCTCACCTGGCAATAGGTCACGTTGGAGGAGTTTGTGTTGTTGTTGTAAGAAGGAGGAGTAACCAACAGAGGGCGCTCTAATACACTGCAATGCATTAATGCCGTTTTTTGAAATATGCTGAGCTCTGTATAAGAGAGAGAAGTAAAAAAGAAGTGAAGCTAATACATGTCTCTGCCTGTTTATTTTAGTTTTATTGCTGTGATACCACAAAACCTCACATAGCGATAACACACCTGACAATAACTCACCAGACAAACCCTCACCTGGCGATACTGCACCTGGCAAGAATATGGTAACCAGGGTGACAAATACCATACAATCATACTTTTATGAAGCTTATGACAGGATGTCATGTTTTAACATATGGTATAGAGATCAGTGATCTAAAAGTTTCCCCACAAAATCCTATAATATCAGATCATTTTTTAATTACCTTTCAGTTTATTCTTAAAGACTTCCCTGTTCACCAGAATAAAATAATAACTAAAAGAACAATATCTGAAAAAGCTGTTACTAATTTTAAAGAGATAATTGGGCCAATATTTAATGATATGTCATGTGACCAAACTGAGGATAATTTAAATCCCATTAAAAGTGACCAATTTGGCATGGAAAACCTGCCTTCTGTCCTATAAGCAGACTTTGTGTGCAGCCCAAACCAGATACTATTCT
>KN504633.1:9785-22302 GCA_000787155.1 Scartelaos histophorus | reverse complement strand
CGGTGTGCGGGATTTCTCTTTATGAAAAAATAAAAGTAATTTTCCTATTTGCAATGCAGCGGCTAGTGGGTTAGCTATGTCCATTTAGTCTATGCTTGAATATAATTATTATAAATATGTTTTTGTCTTTCATAACATCAGATGCACTGCCTCTTTGCTCTTTACCAGTGTTCAGAAGATGATGTGACTTGCCCAGGGACACAATGGCAGCACAACAATACACTGTCCCTCCGAGTGAGTAAATAATAATAATAATTTAAATGCGGTATATTGATTTCGGGGACGTCGATAACATCAAACACAGCGTCGTGCCAGCGCTAATCTGCAGAGTGAAAGGAGCCCTTAAATCAGTTTGTGGAAGATTCTAGCGCTGAATCCGTAATGCGTTTGCCCAATTGGAAGTTAAATGCGTTGACAGAGTGTAACTAATCAACTATGGCGGCGGCATTGGCAGTCCGCTCCAGCCCCGCTCTATTCTGCTTAAAGGGACGCTATGGGAGCAGGTGCATGGTCGTGAAACATAGTATAGCATCTGGGATCATTCTAACAATCTCGTTTAGCCCGTGTGAATTATTGATTACGCAGAGACAAGAACACAGACTACCACGAGTCAATATTTAATCAAGAAGCCAGCCTTTCTCTACTGATGAGGGAAAAATATGTCTTCATTATTTTTGCACACAAGCTCGCCTCTTCGTTTGGGCTCGCTTTTATCATACTTACGGCACACGACAAACTGGAAAACTTATTATACATTCGAGGAAATATAGATGGATTTTGTTGTCCCTCGGCGTCGGTTTCCTTCCTGTTTGCTCCAGGCGGCCATGCTCTTTTTTGCCATTTCCTGTTTCCTCTTGGGGGAAGGGAGAGTGTCAAGCCGGAGGAGGAACCTGGAATCTGTGCTCTGAGGCGCAGGTCTAAGCTCACGGGGCGCCGGGGCTCTGTATAAACTAGTGAGACGAGGAGCACGGCGCTGACAGCGTGAGAATAGCCTGTTCACACTTGTGCCAGGCAGCATTGGTGAAAATAACGTATCTGTCTTAGAGAAAGATATCTGAGCCAAAAATAATCAGGGAATAGTGAACAATGGTTATTAGAATGAATGAATAATAGTTTGCATGAAGAGTCATATAGTAATACGAGAAGTGCTCCACTGTGTTTATTAACTTCAGATATCTTCACTAGAATCATATGGATAATTTCATCCCTGGAAGTTTGAATCTCTACTGAACTAAAGTTAGCTTTGAACTTCAAATCTACTGCTTCATGACATCAAAAGATGGAAGAGAGCATTTTGAGCTTTGGAGATATACCGTAATTTCCGGATTATAGAGCATACCTGAATATAAACAGCATCAACAAAATTCTGACTAAATTTTAAAACTGTACATATATAAGCCTCACCTGAATATAAGCCGCAGGTGTCCACATATTGAAGAACGTTTTCAAGTTCACTCCGTCTGCTTTTATTGCCTCTAAAAGCATTTGTCTTGTTTTTGCATTGAGCTAGTTTGTCGCTGCCGTCGCCACCGTTTCACCTTTGACTCAATGACTAGCGTGTTAGCTATGTCCATTCATATACACGGTTTATGTGTTTAACTTAAAAGCTGTGTCATCTGCGTTTCTTCGTGTGTTTTCCACGAGGAGGGTGTGTGCATGAAGCGTAAAATAACTGTTCAAAACCCAATCAAACGAGCATCTTCCTCTGCACATCCCCCCGTCTCTCCCCGTCTCTACTGCTCATGTCTCCTGCACAAAGAGACGCTGTCGGGTCTTGCACCTTGTCAGAGTCTCGTTGGATTTCAGCAGATTTCAGACTCTCCCAGGGGCAGGTTATGGATCAGGTCTGAGTGGATGTTCAGCTACTGAAGTTTGAGACGTTTCTTCTCGTCATTTACGCCTCAGCTGCATTTAAGGCACACGGGTAAGACGTGTCCCCCTCACTAATGTTCATTTAGCATCATCACTTATTTTCACTTATTAAACTGTTTTAATGCTGCAACCTCATTTTAATCCTAGATCCATGTGTTCACCGCACAGACAGTGGCGTTTTCTGCACTTGCGCATCCGCTGTGTTGCTAAACTAATAATAAGTCCATATATTAGCTGCACTGTTGAGAAAAAAGTAGCGGCTTATAGTCCGGAAATTACGTTAGACAGATTAATAATAAAGGGTTACTCAACATGTGTAAATGAAAGAAAACACAACCAGGTATGTTTGAGATGAGGAAACAGCATTCTAACATAGTTTTTAAAAAATAACATATTATAGGCCCTTTTAACTACATTTTTGAAGAGTTCATCCAATGTATTACTTCAATTTTGATGTTTCCAAGGATCAAATCATGTATGAAAACTGCATTTAAAAGCGCTTATAGATTTTTTTTTTTTTTACAAGAACATCCAGTGAAAATATGCTGTAAATAAATACTTTTAAATAATGTCAATATGACAAGATAAGGTACAGAGCTCAAGCCTGGTTCAGGGTTGGATTCTTGATTGATTAAACTCATTTCTCAGTAAAGTAAAGGCACAGAGACAGAGAGGCCACAACATTCAGAAGTGATTCAGTACCTGGAGATAACTGCTGTAATTATTAACGTTGGAACAGGAAAATAAACTGTAGAATATGAAGAAATCAAAACCAGAACTTTCTCAGTTAGCAACAAACATTGCATGATGCTTATTTAATGCCACTTGTCCAAGTTTGCTCGAGTTAGTGTTGACCTGTTCATGTTTAATCCAAATTGCACGCAGTGAAGCAATTACAGCCAAAAGCCACGAGAAATATGTCAGAGTGTGCCTGCAATGAAGCGATGAAGCACACATGACTTCCCCTGATCCCTGCACAGATGTACTCTAGCCCCACTAAAGGTTGGGAGTGAATTAGCAGTCTGCCAACAGTAACTAGCAGCACGCTTCACTGGCTTCACCTTTGACCCTAAAGATACAACAGTACGCTTGTTTGGATCGACATGGTTGCGTTGTCATTTCTATTTAGTCATTTAGAGAAGCCTGGTTTAAAGCGCCCATGTCTGGAGTGGTGTTTAAAAAAAAAAAAGAGAGAGAAAACCGAGCCTATTACATAATGCATGGCCGTCAGGACTATTTGCATTCGGTTGGAGTGCGTACAGTGAATTGAGTTTTCAAGTGGAAAAGCCAGAGGTTACTGTGAATGGTTGGTTTGAGAGGTGCAGCCACTCAGGCGCACTATAAAGGCATAACAGGAATTATTTTACAGTATTGAATAAAATGTGCACTTAATCAACTAATTCTTGTATTCCACCCTAGAAATAATGATCCAGAATTAAGAAATAAATAAAGGTGCACCATCTTTTCTGGGTCCTCTACCTACTTCTCTATGTAAAAATGTCATTAAATGTATACATTTTTTGTCCAAATTCAACCATTTTTAAGAAAATGCTTAAGCGTGAAACTCTTTTATCCATAGAGGTTTTTGTTTGGGTCTTGGATTATGAAATTTTGAAAGCAATATAAAAATCTCAAACGTTTCTATTTTCTAAACTGGTCAAATTGAGTGCATTTTTGGTATTTTTGGCCGCCAGTTAAAAGTTGCCATTTATGTTTTCGAAGAATGTTAGAGGCTAAAATACATTCAGTCTAGAGCGTCTTGGAAACATTAAAAGTATCTATCTTCTAAACAGCTCTAGGTGTTTGTAACCCCTCCACCAGTTCAATATCTGAAATCAATGGCTGTGTCTTTGTTTTTGACTCATTAAGATGTATGAGTCACCGCAGCAGCAGGCAAAGTCATCCGTGAGCTGTTTGTTCTGCATCTTCAAAGATAGATAGATTCAATACATGGGTGAATTAACATGACATCTCCATATGTTAAGTTAGACCATATATGCAATACAGAATGGGATTATGATACGATGAGGCTGGAGTTATATCTGAAAAGACAACACTTCTGAGTTTGCTTTCTGCACAAGCTGAAGTAGAATAAAGGGAAAGCAGGACAAACTTAAAACAGTAAATAGTTTAGGACAAAATATAGCACAAAAAGAGGTGTTACGAATGCCTTAATATGCAGTTTATTTGTAAAACGTGTGAATGAAACAAAATATAACTTCAAGTATATTTTTGATGAGGAAAACATTATAACATAGATCAGTAGTAGTATATGAACTTTAAAGTAAAAACGTGTCCACAGAAAGTTAAGATAATCAGGCTAACTCTGTACTGAATAAGGAAGAGAATACAACAAAGCTGGAGATGTTATTATCTGAGTAATAATCATGAGAGCTTTGAGGACAGCGTCTGGAATCTCAGCCCTCACTGACCCCCGGCTTACATCCGCTACCCTTTACCAGATGAGGATTGGCACTTGTGAGTCTGAGCCCACACTCTGCAGTCATATCAGGGAGCTTTAGGAGGGGCTGTGTTCTCAAGTAGATTGTTTCAAGAGTTCTGTTTGAGTGAGGGAATAATGGAGTAAGCCATTGACACTGGATTGATTTGTTTGTTGGTCTGCTGCTGAGGCCGGAGTAAAGAGAGTCATTTACTGGCCAATCTACCCTAAAAGGTTAGGTTAGATTTAATCAGGTAGAGGGATTTCTCAGGCCTACTCTAATTTGACTACTTCAAGCCCAAAATACTTATTAAATACTTATTATTTCCACAGATTTATAATGTTACAGTACATTGTTTCATCGTTTGAGAATGTAAGAATTTGATATTTGCATAATTAGAGCATGCTGAATACTGGAAAATCTATTAATATTACAACAATCCATCCATTATATTCTGCTTATCCGGGGCTGGGTCAGGGGTTCACCATTCTAAACAGGGATTCCCAGACTTCCTTCACCCCAGCCCCTTCCACCAGCTTCTACAGGGGGGCCCCAAGGCATTCCCAGGCCAACCAAGAGCCATAGTCCCTCCAGCGTGTCCTGGGTCTTCCTCGGGTTCCTCCCTCTGGTGAGACATGCTCCCTCCCAGCTCCCTCCCAAGGGAGGGAGCTGGCTCCTCTCAACATGGAGGAGCAGCAGCTCTACTCTGAGCTCCCCCTGTGTAACTCAGCTCCACTGAGCATCACCGAGCTCCATTGAACACGGTGACTTTCAACCTCCTGCACAAGTTCAGGCTTCTTCCCTCCCAGCAAGGTGACATTCCACATCCCTAGAGCCAGTTTCCTTCGACCGGTCCCTTACAGGATCATCCTACGGGTGGTGGGACCACGGGAGGGTGGGGCCCCACATCACTCAGGGTTGCATTTCAAGGAAGCGATATTTCAACTAATATAAAGCAAAAAAGTTTTAAATGTATTCCACAAATACATTCAAATAAATACAATAAATAGAAACTGCTCAGTTTTGTCTTTCTGACTTTTCAGCTCATAAACAGTATTTTTTTGCGGCACGGTGGCTGAGTGGCAACACTCATGCCTCACAGCAAGAAGGTTGCGGGTTCGATCCCCGGGTCGCCCGGGCCTTTCTGTGTGGAGTTTGCATGTTTCCTCCCCGTGTCTGGATGGGTTTCCTCCGGGTACTCCGGTTTCCCCCATCACCCAAAAATATGCAACACCCTATGAACAGTGTACAACAAGGGACCGGCGGGGAGTCCCTCCCTCCTGTGGGCTCACCACCTGCAGAGGGGTTCATAGGGTCTGGGTCTGGTGCATAGAGTAATGGGCAGCGTGCTGCCCCCGCGACCCAGCTGGATTAAGCGGGAGAAGATGGATGGATGGATGGATAAACAGTATTTCAAAGACTGCGATACATGATTGCATTTATTTCATGTGTTGGCATAACTAGACAGAACAAATCTCAATACAGCCTTGAGAATGCATAAGGCTGATCTGAGCTGGAGTAAACAGCAGATATGTGCAGCAACAGCTTCTTAAAACTGATGGAGGATTCAAGTGTATTGGAAAATGTCGTTATTCATGTATTTCTGTTTTGATGTGAGCAGAGGACAAGACTCCTGGCACTCCGGTATCATTTCAATCTATAATGAAACAAATCTGCCTCTAGTGGAGTTTTTCATTAAAGCCAATATTTTCAGTCTGACCTTTAATGAAAGAACAAAACACAATAAGCATTTTCCATACGCTATACTGCTCCAGCTCTCACCTGAAGTCGATATGTTTATAACAAACAAATAGCATTCTACAATTACTGTTTATTGCAGCATTCTTAAAGTGGGTAATTCTGCATCAGTTTTCCCTGCATTTTACGAGTTTTTAAAACATATCCTAAATACTCAAGTCATCAAGTAGATATGTTTTTTTTTTTTCTGGTATACTCTAACAGATCTCCATTTGTTTGTTCATTGTAAACCTTCATGATGATCTAAAACAACTAAATAACAGAAGTGGGACCACTGACCTTACGTTAAAAACTACAAAAGTGGGAATCCTACTATGACATTTTTGGCAGATTTTCATTTATTCAATTTATTTTTGAAGAATGGCTACTTTTGAAGGGTATATTACGAGAAACTGAGAGCGCTTTTTGTCTGAGAGAAGCTTGAATATGCAGGATTTGTGTGTTAAACGTGTGAATGAAACAAAACACAACTCCAGGTATGTTTTTGATGAGGAAACTGAATTATAACATTCAGTTCTAAAAATAGTGTAAAAGGTAAAAGGATGTGGGTGGGGATAGGTGCAACAAAAAAACATTTTCTCATTAGTAGGACAATGCAAGATAACTCAAACACACTTGAATCACACACTTAAAAATCATAATGTGAGAACATAATACTGGCTAATTTTGCATAACAAGATATACATCAGTTTGGACATTTAGGACATAACCTGCTCTCTTATAAAACCACTGACAATCGTGGAAGAACTTTTCTATTGTATTTTAATTTATAATACTGCAAAGGAGTTGGTGTGTGTGTGAGCTTCTCCTTGTGCTAGCACAGCTCTGGGGCACAGGGTCAGTTTTTGGGACAATGCTCACAGTGGTCTTCTGGTCCCAGTCGAGGCGTCCTGCAGCTGCACACTGGGCTCAGGTCTCGCTCTGTCCACCTCAGGGGCTGATGTGCCTCTCTCTCTCTCTGCTCTATTTCACTTTCACTCTCTGCTTTCTCTCTGTTCTCACTCTCCTCTCTCTCTGCTCTATTTCACATTCATTCTCTTTCAGTTCTCTCTCTCTTCTCTGCTTCACTTTCTCTCTCTTTCTCTCTCTGCTCTTTCTCTCTTGGCACCACAGACCAGGGCACATTTATGGTGGGTCAGGAGTGGCTGGAGCCAGCTCTGACCGACAGTAACTATTGATCATTGCAGTCAGAGGAACCTTTATGCAACTGGGCTAAGCCAAATTTTGTCCTCTGTTTTGAAACTTGGTTTCTGTGCCCTAAAATGTGCATTGTAAATATACTTTTCTATGGATGGATGGTAACAGTAAGCTATTTCGAAACATATGATATTTCTAAATAAGAAAAGTACAATAAGAAACTATATATGGATAGAATGTATGAGAATGGATGAATGAAGCACTGACTTGGGGGCATTTACAGTCGTGTCTCACCACATTAATCTCATTGATCAAGTATAAATCAATATTTGGAATTAGCTAAACCTTTACAGGAGTGAGACACACCACTGTAAATTGTTGTATTTAGACAAATAAAATGTCTTTGTGTTTTGCATTTCATAACTTGGGCATTTGCATATGCTCTGAAAGATATAGCTTCTGCACACATGGTCTTTGCAAACTTTGACTAATTAACCAAAAACTCTGGCATTGCAGACAGCATTATACAATATTATGAATCATTTGCAGTGTGCTCTGGATTAACCCTCCATCTGACCTTTTATGGGAATAGTTGTTCATCTTGTAGACACTAATACCAGGCACTTTATTTACCCATTCATTTTTTGTACAAAATTTGAGTCAAAACATAATTTTCTTAACTCCCATCTGTGTTCGTCTCCAGTCTGCCAATCCATTTTTTCCTCAATTTTCTCTACATTTTGTGCCTTGATTGAATCATAGTGGACTCAAACTTTACCTACATTGCACAACGTCTCACCAACATCTGTACTCACTATATTTAAACCTGTCTGGCGTTACAACATCTGTGCCACCAGGGGGTAGTGTGAGCGGTAAAAGTAGGGCAGATTTAGGCCTCAAACCAAACAAGAAAGATCGCCGGCTCTCATGTATCACGCTGCCTCTGCAAAAACACATCAATGATTGAGGAGAAATGTGCAGGTTGGTTTTCTTATCTTTGTCACTGTGTTGTTGTGGAAGAGACACAAAAGTTTGTTTCATGAAACTGAGACTGATATTGATCAAAAGAAATCGAGAGTTGTACTTGTTTTGCATTCATCATAATAATTGCTTGAAAGTATATATTGCACTTGGTGATGAACTGAGGGCTTTCTGACGCAAACATGGCTGCTAATCTGACACGTGAAATAATTTCCACTGGACCACGATGACTTCTTGTTGCTAAGTATATGGGCTTTATTCACACTTACGTCACAAACCAGAAAGATGTTTGAGTGTCATAAAACCCATTGAAGTAAATGTCTGCTTGGAATAATCTTGAATTTGATGTCCTCATCTCTTTGAATTTCATGTGCCCAGTGAACTCGTCAGTGGGAAAATTATGACAACTGAGGTATGGTTGTAATTGTTGATTAGCCGAACATAACAGTGGGGCGATAGTGGCAAAAAACTGTTGTTGTGTCCTTAGGCAAGGCACTTCACCTACATTGCCTAGTATGGAAATGGTGTGTGCGTGAATGATGGTGGTGGTCGGAGGGGCCGATGGCACAGATTGGCAGCCTCGCCTCCATCAGTCTTCCCCAGGGCAGCTGTGGCTGCTACGGCAGCTTATCACCACTGAGTGTGGAGTGAAAGAAGAATGAACTGTAAAACATTTTGGGTGTCTTGAAAAGCGCTATATAAATGCAAGGAATTATTATTATTATAACGCTACAATGCCATGAAGATGAAAAAAAAAATTTTTCTAATTTCCCTAGATTTTGTCAGACTTTCTAGCAGAGCCTGCCAAAATTGTCATTGATTGTCATTGTTTCCAAGTATCTTTGTGGTTTGTGATATAACGTGAATAGAGCCCATTACTCCAATTCTTCTTCAAAAAAAGAATGTCATAAAAGAAAGAAAAGAAAAGAAAGGTTATAAAATATACAATCCTACACAGCAAAAACTGGAGGGTTAAAATTTCAGGGTAAAATATTTCAGAGTTGTTTTTATCTGCTGTGGTTGATACGGTTAACGTTAGCTCAACTTCCACAAGTGTTAATTTGATTAATTTGGCGCCTCCCACCCACCACTTCAAACTCCAGTGTTGTTCGTTTACTCTCAAAACATTAATATAACTCTTGATTTGTGGGTTAAATGGAAACTTTGCTCCAGTGCTACTTAATTAACATTTCCAAAAATGTTAAACTAACTCTAAAGCAGATTGGACTCATATAAATGTTCAAATTGATTCTGTGAGAGTCAGTTTTAACACTCCACTTTTTGCTGTGTAGAACATACAGATTTAATGGCTGTTGAACGTTATCAAATGACTGTAATTTAAGGTTTTGCCATTTTAACTTTTATAGCTTTATTTTTCTGAAAACTGAACCAAAACTGTACTGTACATGTAGGGCAGTACACATGCCACTGTGCAGAGTTTTATTACTGCTCCACTCTCCGAATGTCACACTTAAACTATAGAATAGTTTGCAGCAGCCTCTCCCTCAGGCTGTCCCCCCGGAGCTGCTATTCGGAAACATCCCCCTGCCTTTCCACATGTCTCTGCCCATTGATGCTAATGATATGTTAATAACTACCAGGGTCATTTGTGCTAAATGCCACTCATACACATCAATCACACCCCTCGGGCAAGTGGCACATTTTCAAAACTATTTCTTTCTTAATTATATTCCCTCAATCAGAAAGGAGTCCATCAAATAACACTGTGTTCCCAGGGCATATATTTGGGATGCGCTCTATTTCTCTCCTTTGTGAGTGCCAAAAGTAATAACAGTGATCTAGAGGAAGTGTTGTTGAGGTGTAAATGGACAAGCAGAAGAGCTGTATTGCCAGTAGTCATGACGATATCCGTGATGACAAACTTCCCTGCCAAAGAGAGCCAATAGCTGAAGATACAAGAACAAGTTTCCACAGCAAGATTGATCTTTTCTCCCAATGGGTGAGACAGTGGTGATTACACTTTACAGAACCAACATGGCATCAGTTTCTCAATGGCACTCTGGCTGCAGTAACTGGCTCTAGAAAGCAAACTATCGCTTTTGTAGGAGTTGTTTTTCTTTCTTTTGCCATTAAAGTTGCCAAGGTTTGAATCAGCTACACTCTAGATAATGGGCAAACACTTTACCATTTTTACCGCACCAATAAAAGAGCACTCACTATGTTATGCTTCTGATGGGGGGTTTGCCACCTGGTGACCTCTGGAATGTTCCTCAGCAGGTCTGTCTTGCAATAATTCATATTTATTACTCAAAGAATCTGCCACATGTAGTAAATTTGATTGGACCACAATGACAAAGTATATGACTTATTTTAAAAAGTATAATAGTGGTCTTTTTGTCTTCTCTCCTTTTCTCACTGGCACAACTTTTTTTTAGTTATGAGTTAATTAGTTATAGAACTACTGCCCAGCCTACAGATTTAATGGATATTCTAATTATCTCTAATATTCATTGCTATAACTTGAGGTTCAGCCAGTTTAACTTTTGCACCTTAATTGCACTGAAAACTGAACTAAAATTACATTGTAGTAGGGCAGTATGCATGATATTGTACAGAGTTTTGATTCATAATAAAATGAAATAAAAACATATTCTTAGAGAGCACGGTGACCTTTGCAGATCTGACCTGTAACTTGGGCCATAGATAGATAGATACGTTGAATGCCAATACATTCATAGCATTATATTTAAAACATAATTAAAATGTAAATTTATTGTTGCTCTTAATGAAAAATCTACAATTAAGTCAATATTCACACATTACCCGCCATCTGCCTGCATGAATATGGTGAGTCATCTGTTCAAAGTGAAGTCTTCCCTGTCTTAAGATGCTCTCACTCACATGTGCTGCACAACTTGAGTGTATTCCCTCCAAACACAGAGGAGCTTTTGGGGCTGATTAGAGCTGGAGTGAGTGAGATGTGCCAAGTGACAATGTCCGTGGATTTGGCAGCAGTGTGCATTACATGATGTTCTTTGTCAGAGCCATACACAGAGCCATGATTTGAACCAGGGTTTGGGTTTGCTCTGAGCAGCTTGCAAACGCTTGATAAATCCTGTAAGTATCCGATCACATCTAAATCCACAGAAATGGTTCACTCGTCCCAACAAGGATCAAGGCGAGATATGTGGGCGTCCTGCACGCTCCTAAAAAAAGGCAAAAGGCATCTGCCTCCATATGACACATGCTAAGGAAAGGCTTTAAGTCTGCTCTGACACATAGCAAATATTTGGAGCTAGATTCTGAATGGACAGGAGCTGAAGATGAAATAACAGGCTGTTACCATCTGACAAACTGTTCCAAAATATACGTAATGCTTATGTAACTGCTCTGGAGATGCTGCAGTATATGGCATTAAACTGATCCATCTTGCATTTGTCCAATTAGAGTTGTTTAATTGGTCAGAATATTTTGAAAACAAGCATTTTCACCGTGTGCAGGCTTGCCTTTCCACAGATCTGAAATGTACCATAGTGTTGTGGCATCACCTGCTGGCCTCATAGAGATAGATACACTTGAAACTTTACTGTAGAACCATAGACTGTATAAAGAAGTGGACTAGAGGTCATGTGACATCAGCCATAACTTGTAGCTCCAGTCAGATGAATCTGACGATGCTTACAGTTATGGAAGCAAATTTGCCAAGTTCCATTTTAGGAATGGGAATTTATTTATGGTTAAAATAGCTGAATAAAAACAGGATCATGACCATTGGGCTAATACAAACATTTTAAGACCAAAGTGACTAGGCTCACAACAAAAGTTACAGCAAGAGCAGTGCCAATTTTTCAATATAAAGTCAATTATTAAGTGGATGGAGCCTGAGTGCTCACTTCCTTGGCATGCCGTGGCTCGCATGTTAGCTATTTAGCAGTTACATATATGCAGTCTATATGTGGAGCAGTCCAAATAAAACGTAACATCTCCATGGAAACAAGCAGGTATTAGACATGTTTGTTAACTTAAGCCAATCCAGATGTTAGCCTTTTCAACTTTGCACAAAAATACAAGCATTAGTAATGACATAAACAAGTTTGATTGACTTGTTCTCAATGTGTGGTGTCGCAGTGTTAAATGCTTTCAAAAGTGTAGACACGGTGGTGTGTTTCTCACTACAGAAGTTCCTGAACACTATGTCAGAGCCATTATTTTATAGCTGAAATATCCCAGAGCAAAAACACATCAAGTGAACGCCTCATGCAGCTGCACAACTGAGCCTCAGCAAAGACTTAAACATCAAGGCTTCAGATCCCTCACTCTGCCTTTAAGAGAATTTCAAATACCAGAATTGGTTTGTCAAAGTTGAA
>JACN01114230.1:0-10277 GCA_000787155.1 Scartelaos histophorus | reverse complement strand
GAAACATCTGAACTGACATTCTGCTTAGTGACAGAACATTGCCCCACACAACCAACCAGCACTGTAATGCTAAGCTATTACGAGCTAATGCTATAATTAGCATGCTAATGCTATGCTACAAAATAAATGTAATATTTCTGCACTTTTGCAGGTAATTGTACAGTCACTTCACATTTGTCTACTAAACCTTAACTTCTAGGCCTACACAGGTTTTCACACATATTTGTTTCCTGCTACAAACCTGTTTTCTGAAATACATGTGATTCTGGTTTAGCAGCTCATAATTTTCAGTTTTATTAAATGTTTTTCTACCTGAACATGTTTAAAATTCTCACTCTGAACAAAATCTCACTTCAGAAAATGTATATTATATCGTTTAATTACATTTATTTTCATTTTGGACAACACTATGGACTTATAAATAACGTTCTATTGCTTGTAAATTGCCCATTGGCACACTGTAGTCGTGCCTTGAGGGTCTAAGCTGAACATATTTTCCTTAATGTTTGTCTGAAAGCTATTCTTGTACGTTTTAGATTCAACTACGCAGATAGAGCTACAAAAATTGCAATTTGAATCACAAAAGCTGCTATTTTACCATAATTTCCTCCCAAAACTGCAAAATGTTCCTCTTTTTCTGAATAAAACCCGGCTAACCCTGTAGTTTAGATCTGTTCAGACACGTCCAGAAATGTGATTCTTGTATTAGTTTTTGGAAATTAAAATGTGAACTTTGAACAGAATCCTATTACTGAAACACAAATCGCAATACTTGTTTGTAAAATCGGAATTACCAGTAGATATTTTCCCAAAGCGCAAAATAAAAATCCGTCTTAATTCCTGATTTTCCTCTTCCTCCCCGTCCGCTCACCTGATGTAGTCGCTCCGGCACAGGATCATGCCTCCTTTGCTGTAGCAGGTGGTGCCGATGTCTCCGAGCTGGGCCTGGCAGCAGGAGCACTTGAGGCAGCGCGTGTGCCAGTATCGCTCCATGGAGAAGAGAAGGAAGCGGTCGGCGATCTTCCCCCCACATCCGGCACACGACCTGGGGGCTGAGGGCACACCTGGGGCCTGGCTGTTCACCATTCTGCCAACGACAAGAACACAGAGGGACGAGAGGTGAGCGAAAATAATATCATCATAATACTAACTAGTGCATTTACAAAGGTTCACAAAGAGCAAAAGCATAAAAAAGATCCAAAAACAGACAAATCTCAGACAGTTAGAGGTCAGCCAACACAATAATCAAACAAATCAATCAGTTTTAATAAATAAATGAATAAATTACTTGTTCAATACTGCAAACACAAAGAGAAATGTGGAAAAATTTGTGTATTTACGCTTTTTACTTATAATAATTACTGTATCCTAGACTCGATGTTATGGTAGACTCGATGTTACGAGATTTGGCTCACGAGAACGAGAAAAGACGAGATTTCGATACCGTTTTTAATAAATAAACTGTGCCGTTCAGTGCGCAGATTTGGCGTCGCAATTTTTAAGAATTTAAAGGTGCAATGCGTAACTTTTTGGTAGGGGGTCTGACATTAAACAGCTCTACTTACATTTATTCACTTATAGGTGGTTTTATAGCTCAAAAATCCCTAGAAAAACAGCCGTTCTGACTGTGAGCGGGGTCGCCTCTCCACAGATCTGACCTGTAACTTGGTCTGATGTGGTTTAATGCCAGAGATCTTGTCCCATCGCTTCTATATTGACTTTTCTAACAAATTTTGAAGTATAATATATTGTTTTACAAAAAAATAGACCATAAACGGTAATAATATAACAAGAAAATCCTAAAAAACGATCGCCACACCTCCCAAAAAATAAAAATAATGTACAATTTGGTTAAAAAACGCACAAAAACTGCATAAAAACTGCAAAAAAAGAGTAGAAAACAACACTTTAGTAGTTAGTTTGGAGCTATAATGATTCCTAGAGGGTCATTTATTCAACTCTCTACAGCTTAAATCTTATTTTTGTACAGAAAAATAACAAAAAAGTTCCCCATTAGTACAAATAAAAAGTATCACCAAAACTTTCTGGTGCATCTCATCGATATTTCTAGCCAAATTTCTGCAATACGATACGATTTTAGCAGTAAAAGTTAAGCTTAAACTGAAGAATTTTATTGAGTTAAAAGGGTTGTGTTCTGGCATTTATGTTTTGCAGCTCACTATTGTACGTTCTGAATACTTTTTGGGGGATAATTCGACTTTATGGTTTCGTTTCAACTTTCTTTTAGATTTACTTCAGTAATATCGTACTTGAAAATGTGTTATCGCGACAGGGCTGTGTGTGTTTTAAAGGGAATTTGTAGTTTGTAATTTGGATGCGAGTGGGACAAGACACAAGAGATTCGAGATTACGACACCATTTTTGGCTCACCATTTTTAATATACTTGATTTAAGATTTTTCTGTCATTGTAGCTCTGCTTTTTGGAACTAAAGCTTCTTAAGAAACGTAACTTGTCTTCACGTAAACTTATAAAAATATAAAAATGTGAAAAAAAATCTATAAGGAGATTCCGTATTCCTTATGTGTGCACAATCTGGGGGCAGTTTGGTCTCGCGAGATCTTCTGCCACGAGATAATCCCTTAAAATGGCGCTTGTTTCTATGGAGATGTGTCATTGTTTGGCCTGGAATGTTCCACAGTGTGACATTAAACAGCCCTATCTTACATTTATTCCATTACAAGTGGTTTTATAGCTCAAAAATACCTAGAAAAACGGCATAAAAGAGGCGTTCTGGGGTTGCAATTCCACAGATCTGACCTGTAACTTGGTCTGGTTTGGTTTCCATGGAGATAGAGAGGTTTAATACCGCACTGTGAAACATTCTAATAGCTAAAAATATAGAAATTTGGCTCTTTTACCAGTTATTTTTGATCATTAGACTTGCGATTTATGTTTTAATAATAGAATTCTTTTCAAATTTCACATTTTAAGCATGAAAACTGACAAAAACAACTGACATCACATTTTAGAACACGTCGTAAAGCAGTTTCGATGCAGAATGAATCGTTTCGTCGTTTGTGGAGGAAATGACGGCACTTAAAAGCTGTAGCCTTTACGATTCGCTAATTGCGTCGATACAAATTGCGATTTCTATTCGATTGTGATTAATTTTCCGGCCTTATTTGGCAACACATCATTTGCTAGCTGCTTTTTTGCACACGTTAATGGTTAATTCAGTGTTAAGTACTGATTTTTTTCGCTTTACTATTGTCTTAAGTCTGTATAACCTTATTCTGAGGCTAATTACATCCATTCTTATTTGTTTATAGTGTGATTTAGGTGATTTTTTTAGCATAAATTCTCATTCTAAAAGCTTTTGGTAATAGGGGTGCTCTTAATTAAACATGGTGAACCCCTGTGTAACTAGTATATTAATAGAAAAGTGTTTATAATGTCATTTTTATGAGCAGAAAAAGCTTATAAAACCAAAAATACTCTTGAAATAACCTCGATTTAACCACTTATATGTATGTAAATTAGCAGCTTGTTAGATTCTAATGAGTTTACCTTAAAATAAAATGTAACTAGACATTGTATTTTTATGTTTTTATAGACGTAGCAGGTTCAAAGTTGGAGCCTGTGTCCACGGGCAAGACACTTCACCCACATTGCCCAATCCGACGACTTTAATTTGGTTAATATGTCAACAGGAAGGGCACGAAAAGAAATATTTCCATAATTATAACTGTGCGAGTGTGTACTTAACCCATTATGCAAGCCAGAAATGTTACTATTACTTCCAATTATAAACGTCACAATAGTTTCAGAGGTTGTTTTTGGCCGAGCGACAGGAAAAACTCCACAGCTCAACTTGTTTTAAAGTTGTTCATAACATTTGCCAGTGTTTCCTTTCGCGATGCACGTAATTATTATAATTTCAGATAAATAAAACCGTAATTATCTTTAGTAAAACTTGGCGCTGACTTCTCAATGACTAATAACTCTGTGACTCAACAGCTATTTCCAAATTGCCCACCTGTTTACACAAGCATAGTATTAATTTGTTTTAAAAATGCATGTTAAACGGTGCAATATAGATGATTATCCTGCAGCAAAACTATCTTGTTTGTTTTAGCTCACATGTCCATACTTTATATTGTAATTAGCCATTGTAACAGACTAATTATAAACGTTTGCATCTTGGCTACTTCAAACACAATTAATTACTCTTGCATAAACTGAGCTGAAGTTGTGTTGCCTTTGTTTTTGTGTGTGTTTTGTCATTATCACAAACTTGGGGCTGAAGTCTGCAAAGCAAAGCAACGCAATCAGGGCAGTCAACATCTATTTTTCCCACCTGCACTTGAACGGCGCATTGTTATTACATGTTTGGCGTTGTTTTGCAGCCAGAATACCAAAAGCCCAACACTCATTATGGCAAATGCATGCGCGTACACTCGTTTTACATCGTTTTACAAGCCCACACAACCCGTTCAGCTGCATGTTTAAGACATAGGGACATATCTGTAGGATCTCAGGACAAATTGAAGTTGTTTTAGTGTCTTAAGAGTGGATTTAGTCTTGTCAGTTACGCGTGCAAGTTAGACGCGCACATTTTAGCTTTTAACTCCCTTTAAATCTCTGAATATTGCCAATTTAATGCAATTATAGCTCTCCAAATTATATTCTTCTAATTCTAATAAGCAGTTCTGTAGTGTTGCTGTATCATTATGGCACGTCCTCAAGGTCGGTTCTTTAGTGGGGCAGTTTTGCGGGTAACTTTGCCACTCTAGAATCTTACACAAAGCAGCGAGGACGCCACAATAAGACACTCAATACCCGGGGAGAGGTGGAAGAAAAATAAACAATGGGTGATTAATAGGTGTAACCAAACATGCGGCGCACACTCATCACTGTTCTTGCACAAGTAAAAAGTTGTGTACTTGGAAAATGAGCACAGACTTGGCGCTTAGAAGATGTTTCATAAAGAGATTGGGTTAAAAAGTCACTAAATGGCACTTTTGGAAATAGGCCAGTGATGAAATGAAAATGCAGGTTTGATTAAAAACGAAGGGCGACTGCACAAACTTGATCCAAAAACGCTTCCTCGTAACGCGTGCATTGGCCAAGCCGTGCGTAAAAAGGACATGGAAAAGCGTTTGCCAAAGCGCGCGCTGAGAGAGGGAGGAAAAAAAAAACAAAACAAAAAAACATTGGCACGTTACCTTTCCGAGCCAAACGTGTTGCTCCTGCGGTGAAGTTTGGAACGACGGCGATATCACGACAACAACCGCAGTTCACAGCTTCAAAACGCCGCTTAAACTCGGCATTTCGCAGGTCTCGGAGCAGCAAAACCAGAAGAGACGGAGATCGGGGGGGCAATAGTTGATAAAAAGTCCCTGAAAATCCCGCTTAAAGCAAACCCCGAACTACAAGTCGCGTTGGAGAGCAGCCGTGACGCATCGCCGCTTTTGATCCGCGCGTAAAATCGCTCCTTCAGACGTGCCGTGCGCCTTTGACAGTCAGCGACACTATTCATCAAATTGCGCAAGGAGCTATTTAAATTATAGAGAAGGGACGTAGCGGACTTGAGGCGCGCCGTGGCCAATGGGAGCCGGCGGGGGGCGCGGCCAGAGTCAAGATGATTTATGGGTTTGTAGTGGCTTATTAATGTGCGCGTTCACGACTCTTCCCCCCAAAAAAAGCTGCCCACATGTTTTCACAACGTGTCCGTGTGCGAGTCCCAAATGGAAAGCAGCTATGAAAACAAATGATAGTAGGCTACAAGGCGCGATTTATACTTGACATACTTTGACACCGCGTGAGTCAAGGGGAGACATGGGCAAAAGAGCGGGTTATGCTGCCATGCCCAGACCGAGAGATGTTACTACATTTAGACAAAAATGGTAATTCGGGATGTAGGAGTTGACTGGAGACGGTTTGCGCACAGACGGCCTGAATACACTGTTTTATTCTGTTATTTTTTTGCCTGTTTATCTTCAATAATATGATTGTAGAGGACAAAATAATAATATAGTTGAGGCCCCACAACATTCTATAGGTCAATGACATTTAAAACAGATGGGGGCAAGTCAATAAATCATGTTAAAATGCAGCTTTCTGTTCAGATGCAGTGAGTTTTGGGGTCTACCGACTAAAAAAAAATCCGTTTCAAAATGAGTGAATTTACCTTTGAGATATTTCATGGCAAATATAACAGGAAAAACTGGCTCTTGCTCCAACTCTGGTGCCAAATTATCGTCACATTCAAGAATCTGAAAACCACTTCAAGATTGATTATCGTCACATTCAAGAATCTGAAAACCATTTCAAGATCTCAGAAATCAATATCAGGTCGATTTTGGTTGTTGTGGAAATTAATATTGCAATTTTGTTTGACTGAGTGATTGGTTAGAATATAAAATACAATACTGAACCACACTGCCTAACCTTTTTTCTTTCTTTTTTTTAATTTACAAGAAAGAAAATGTGCTCTGAATTTGATCAATTTTTTCCATGAGGCGACCTGTCAGGACCTCAAGCTGAGCCCATATGTTTTATCTGAAGCTGCTTCCAACAATATCAGTGCAGTTCTTAACGATTATTTCGCCAAAAACTACTGCATAATGTGGACAGAATACAGTCTGGAGGTCAGAATCAAATCAAGGACGTTTTTATCAGTAAATTCTTGCCGTTACTTAATGACGACGCAAACACAACAGATTACAGCGAGTTATGAAATTGTAATTTAATCATGTAGCGTATATATTAATTAACAATTCTGTATCCTCACTGCGCCTTTTGTTTGTCAGCGGGGCAGGAACAGTCTAAAAATAATAGTTTTTAACATTATCACAAACTTTGGCTGAACTCTCCAAACCAGAGCAATGCAATCAGGGCACGACGTCTATTTTTCCCACCTGCACTTGAACGCTGCGTTGTTATTTCGTGTTGTTTTGCAGCCAGAATACCAAGAGCCAAACGTATCATCAAAGACACTTACAATCAATGTCATAAATACAGTACATGCGTGTATGCAAATTTGATAATTTTACATTGTTAACAAGCCCACATAACCTGCTCAGCTGCACGTTCAGGGCAAAGGAACGTTTCTGTAGACAAACTGAAGTTGTTCTATTATTATAAAAGTGGATCTAATCTTGTCAAGTGCGCATGCAAGTTTGAAGCAATATTTTTCACCTTTTCTGTCTATGCAAAAAGAAAAGGACTTGTATTTTCACGTGGCATCCAGTAGAGGGCAGCATTTAGCAGTTTATCCTATATACAAGAATAAGTCTCAAGTTCCTCCACATATGGGGCAAACTTTAATGGTTTTTTTATGAATTCAGTCTATATTTAATTTCTATTTTTCATTTAAGTTCAAATATTATCTTCATATACAAAGGAGTGACTATTATTGGCTTGTATTAGTATTAAAAGTGTAATAATTGTGTAGTTCTGACCTGTAACTTGGCCTGGTGACATCTCCTGCTTGTCTCCTTGCCAAAAGATAAAGCTTTATTGTGGAACATGCAACATCTCCATGGTTACAAACATGTGGCGCACCCTCCCGCAGGAAAGCTAACACAACATAGTGCACCTTTACATAACGTCAGTATCGCCGCCCCTGCAAAAATCCCCGTGCAGCTCGAGGCCAAACACTTTTAACACCTTTTTTCACCGTGGAAATATTTTTATCCTCCAAAAGTTGACACGCAGTAACGCCTCCCCCCATGACAGAGAGCAGGCTGTTGACTCGGACAAACTCCGGTCTGACGCCGGCGCATGTGAACAGTCAGTCACTTCAGGCGGATTTCAGGTGAAGCTCGAGTCAGAAATGATCCGGACGGTTCAGATCCCGAGTCCCTGCTGTCAGTGTGGTCTCTTATGCAATGGGGCTTCACCGGTGGCCCCGACTCGCAGACACTTGCCAGACGTTTTGAGGGGAAAAGAAAGAAAAGTGCTGCCGCGGGCTGCTCGGAGCTAAAAACGCAGATACAGTGACAAAAGATAAGTCAAGTAACAGTAAAAGTGCCACATAAAAGCATTAAAGTACCTGTTCAAAATGTGCTTAAAGAGTAAAAGTATTTTGTAAACGCAGATACCGTGGCAAAAGATAAGTGAAGTAACATTAAAAGTGCAACATAAAAGTTCAAAAATGTGCTTTAAAGAGTAAAAGTAAAAGTATTTTGTAAATGGAGATACTCTGGCAAAAGATAACTCATGTAAAAGTAAAAGTGCAACATAAAAGCATTAAAGTACCTGTTCAAAATGTGCTTTAAAGAGTAAAAGTAAAAGTATTTTGTAAACGCAGATACCGTGGCAAAAGATAAGTCAAGTAAAAGTAAAAGTGCAACATAAAAGTTCAAAAATGTGCTTAAAGAGTAAAAGTATTTTGTAAATGCAGATACTGTGGCAAAAGATAATTCAAGTAAAAGTAAAAGTGCCACATAAAAGCATTAAAGTACCTGCTCAAAAATATGCTTTAAAGAGTAAAAGTAAAAGTATTCTGCAGAGCGTAGAGCTGTTTAATGTCACACTGTGGAACATTTGGCAAAGCAATGAGATACAGAATCTATAGAAAGAAACAGGTGACGGACCCCAACCCCAAAGTATCACTTAAAAACGAGTTAAATAAAGTATTTCAGTACCTGTTTAAAAAAGTACTTGTGTCAGTATAATTACAGCGTGTTATTTGGAGCGTGAGTTTAGCTGATTTTAAGCGATTCAACTGATTTGTTGATTTTTCGAGCTGTTTTTCTGTATTTGTTTGCTCAAATTTGGGACGTTAACTCAGATTAAATGTGCTGAAAACAAAAAAAGCAGGTCTCAAAGAAAAGTGCTTTTTACTTTTCAGTCCAGATCTAAAATACAGTAAAGTAGAAAGTACAGATACCTGCTCTCAAATGTAGTGAAGTAAAAGTAAAAAGTATCCACTCAACTAAAGAACAGACACCTAAAAATGTGACTTTTGTGATTCATTACCTTCCCCCACTGTGAATCAGCGCTGTCGTCATAGCGATTAGCAATTCAAAACGAAATTTCCTATCTTTTTTGGGGCGAAAACTTGCCCGAACTGGAAGCTGAAACGTAACTCGTTTGGATTTTTGTTTTGAAATCTGTGGTTAGCAACAGACATACATAGCAAGATGATGTGCTAATTTCTTTGCGAAGTAGGAAATAATTATTGAAACCCAATTTTGCTCCTACCAAGTATGATGTCATTTTTCTTTTAAACTTAAAATAAATGCATTCGGTGTTTTACTTTTGTTTCCCCCCCTCATCTATCACCTTAGTAAGGCCTTAAATACACATAATACCTATAATGCACAAAATGGACTCTTAGAACGTCGTTACCTCCTCAAAATCATACCTGGAGTTGTGTTTTGCTTCATTCACACATGTCTGAGTGATCCTTTAATCTCCCGAGCTCAAAATGTTCCACCTTGTGATGTCACGAAGCTGTAATTTTTAAGTTTACAGCCGCTTTTAACCTTTTGTTCAGTGGAGCTTTGCGTTGCCAGAGCTGAAAGTCTAACGCACAAATCATCCACGTGACGTCACGAGGTGGAAAAGGGTCGTTTCTGTTCGAGCGAAGCCTAAATACGTGAAAAAAACCACAACTCCGGGTATGTTTTTGATGAGGAAACACACAAATAACACACAAATCAGAACTGTTGCCGTGCTAATTAACAATTCGAAACAAAATAATCTCAAAATTGCAACTATAAACTCAAAGCTGGAGCGTGACTATTTCAGAGTTTTGCTTGGAAATCTGCGGTGAGCAACGGAGCTACACAAGGCTCTATACTTTCTTGTGAAGTAAAGGAAATAATTATTGAGATTTTACTTCCTGAGCACCAAATATTATGTTAACCTATTCCCGTGTATTTGTTGGATTATAATCGCTGCTATGACATCTGTGACTTAGAATCTCCTCACACTCACAGCACAGTGTTTCGCTTTACGGAGCCAATTTTCCATTTAAAGTTCTCTAATTTCTGTTTAATTTGGTGCGATGATGCCCGTTGTAAATATAAATTTTAGTTTTGCACCAATCGGGAAGCAGTTTCTGAAGAAATGTTTAAAAATGCGTCAAAAATTACTGTAAATAGAGAGTCTCATATTGATGATTTCACACAATTCTATCCAAAATTTGCCAAAATTCATACTTACAAAATGATTTCAACAAAATAAAGTGTTTTTTTTGTCATTTTTTTCTATTAATAATCTCTGTCTACATTTTTTCCCATTAAATTTATACATTTTTTATTATACATTTTACACACAATATACACAAAGATTACAAGACAT
>JACN01024861.1:0-13962 GCA_000787155.1 Scartelaos histophorus | reverse complement strand
TGAATTTGAAACACTTTGAAAATGTTTACGTATAATTTTAGCAATTAAAATTCAGTATAAAAATAATTCAAACGAGTTTTTTCAGAGTTACAAAAATTCAAAGTGAGAAATTCAACGGCGTTTAAAATTCAAAATCTGATGAAACAAATTATCTTCCATAGGTGGTCCTTCATTGCTCTGCCTGGAATGTTCCACAGTATGACATTAAGCAGCTCTACCTTAAATTTATTCAATTAAAGGTGGTTTAAAGCTCAAAAATACATAGAAAAACGGGGATTCTGACTGTGAGCGGGGTTGCCTCTCCACAGATCTGACCTGTAACTTAGTCTGGTTTGGTGTCCATGATGATAAAAGGGTTTAATACTTTACTGTGAATATTGCAGACAAAGCAATAACATCTCAACAGAAAAAAGCATTTGACAAACTCTCCGCCAGAAAAATAACACTATTCATCTTTTAAAAGTTTGTGTCAAGAAAACTACAAAACAGATTTAAACAGCACATTTTCAGGAGCCTGTGATCAGTACGTGCCTCCATTGTTCTTTTTAGGTGTTTGATTTTGAACAGAAAAGGTGAGAGTGACTAACTGAGAAACTTGGCTATTGCTCCTTAACTTGTGACTGTAATTTTATGAGAAACTTGTTTAACAGCACCAATCATCACCTGTTCTAGTTCCAACTAAGTCACTTCTTTATAGTCAGATTGTGTAGTACCTTTAGTTAGCATCATACCCCCAGGGAATTTTGATAATTAGCTGCAAGTTAAGGTGACCAAACTTCCCTAGTTACCCCAGACGGTTCCAATTTGGAGCCCTGTGTCCTCTGTCCCAGCAGATTTAGTCAAAACCATTGATTTGTCCCAGTTTTATACAAGCAATTTCCCAGGTTTCCCCATTTTTTTTTTACCAATTTTATACCTACTAACAGTAAAGAGAGGGATAAATTGTCATTTGTTGAGATAAAATATAGAAAGTCTGCTTAAAAATGAGCAAAACGCAAAGAAAATTGTGACTATACGGACTCGCATATCAGTCATGAATGGGCCAAGTGCAGAAAAATTCCCCTTAAGTACGCGCTCATTTCACAATATTATTACAAACCACCACAAACCGAGAGTGTCCCAGTTTTTCTGATTTTGAAATTCTGGTCTCCCTATGCAAAGTATCAATACAAAGAGGGAAAAGTGTAAGAAGATTGATGCCGGTTCTTTTCACACAAAGCACAAAGTTACCGGGAGACGTGAGACCCCGCGCTGAGTGATTGCCCAGGCTGAAAAGGGAACTGATGAGATGCTCCGAGCTGTGGGGCGTGGAGGGGGGAGCGGGATTTAAACTGGACCACTGCAGCTGGGATCAAGTGGGGACAAGAGCCTGCAGCCCGGACCACCACTGCGCTGCAAGGAGCCACATTGTTCAGCCCAAAGCCAGAGTCCTACTTTAATCTCTTATCTCATTTCTCTTCTGATAACCAACACCTGCAGCACTGTCCATCCAAGAACACGGCCCCTGACTTCTGCTGCTAAAAACACATTTGTATTGTGTGGGTGTGAAGCTAACTGAAAGCACTGCTCTGTCACTCAGGTTAGACTTTAATCTGAGCTTTATATTAACACTGACCATAAATAACTGATTTAGCTGAAACTACAACAGGTGAGATGGTTTGTGCTGTTAAACAAGTCACACATGAGATGAAGTCACATGGTAACTACACTGCACATTTCTAAATCTTATATCATATCTTTTTTCAGATTTCTTATCTATTTACTATTTATAATTCTGAGACTGCCTAATCCTAGTCTAGAGTTAGTTTATTTTAAAATAATCTGTCAAGTAAAATTATCTTGCTGCATGGACAGATAATTTCACTACTTTTAAACTTAACTTAAACCTCAGAAAATGACTTAAGTTTATATCTTTTAAAAAAAAAGGTGTATTTATTTTTTGTCATGTTGCATTAGCCACCAGTTTCTCAGATAGTCACTGTCACCCTTTGGCTGAAAATCAAACACCTTAACAGGACCTGAATGTTTGTATTGATCACAGGCTCCTGAAAGTGCTGCTTTTCTATTTTTTTCAGACGATCTTAAAACTGCGTTTGTTAAAGTGTGCATTGTGTCACCATGGAAACTGCTGAACATAACAGAAATGTATTTCTGTGCAACACCCCCAGTGTGATGTCACAGTATCAATAACTGTTATAGTGCAACGACTGAATAATGTCTTCATAATGTTTATTTGCAAGGTCAAACTGACTGAAGGGCCTGATTAGAGCATCATAGTTTCTATTAAAACATCCTTCCAGTGTTTTGGATTTGTTGATTAATCCACCAGATTTTTTTTTGTTCAGTGTCACGAGGCGTCCATTGCCATTTACAGCAGCATGGAGAACCAGAAGCTCTCCCACTGGGTGCTCATCTCTGTGCTGTCCATGATCTTCTGCCTCATCATCTACTCACTCACAGGTCGGGATCATTTATTATTTATTATTAAATTAAAGTGTGTTGCTGGTGGTAAATATGTAATAAATAAGCCACTGTGGTGTTGCAGGGGTTTATGGGTACCTGACCTTTGGAAAGGATGTGAAGGCGGACATCCTCCTGTCATACGCTGGACATGATGTGCTGATGGTGGTGGCCCGACTGCTGTTTGGAGTGTCCATTATCACAGTGTATCCCATCATTGTGCTGCTCAGCAGGTACCAGCAGCCACACACTATTATGAGCTGCACTATTATTAACTCTCTGGATTCACACTCTTAGCAGGCACCATCACAAACACACGCACACGCAAGCACATGCACACACGCACACACATACACACACACACATATACACATACACACACATATACATATATATATAGGTTGAAGTTTCTGGATTCTTCCCATAAAGCCGAAAACTGGTAATTTTACAAACTATGAAATCCCTCTCACAGTTCTCTGTGAATTAGACTCTATAAATGACTACAAACTGTGTTCATAATCCTGCTACAACACATGAGCTGAGGGCAAGAGGGAGGCACATATAGAGAGGACTCATGCCTAAATACTACACCATATACATATGAAAACTCTTGAGTAAAAATCACAGAAGTCCTTGGCTGTACATTGACTTGGTGCTGATCCCAGGTCAGTGATCCAGGAGCCCCTGATGCGGTGGCGTCTCAGACGGACTGGGGCAGTGAGCAAGGCCTTTGAGCGGAGCAGCCGCTGCCTCCTGAGCGTCCTGTGGGTCACGGCCTCCCTCCTCATCGCCATGTACGTCCCAGACATCAGTAAAGTCATCAGTGTGATCGGGGGCATCAGCGCCTTCTTCATCTTCATCTTCCCAGGTACGCCCCCATGTGGACAGAGTGTTAACTACAGTACAGTACTGCCCAGGCTCATTTTCTATTTGAACAGGTCTGTGTCTGATGTTTGCCATGCAGTCTGAGCCTGTGTCCTTTAAGACCAGGTGAGCACACTCCAAGAAACTCATTTAGATGTTAATGTAATGTAAATATACATCTGCAGGAAAAGCCACAGAAATCCACCAGAGACGTTATGACAGTAGTTAATAAGCAGGCAGCGTCTGTTTGTTTACCGCCTCAAATCTTTGACTGTGAAGAAAATAATCAGAAGTTGGAGAGAGACCAAGGCTCTGTGACTGAGGCAGATTCGAGGGAAAGTCAGTGTAATGTGAAATCAATGCTCACTAGAGTCTGCACTGTCAGATGTGGTGCTTATTGTGCTAAAATTCTGGTAAAAATGAGCAGAAAATTGATTAAATTAGAAGATCGAATTCAGACATTAGGACTCAGGACAATGTCTCCTCATCTTAAAGATAAAAACAAAAATGAATGGTAAAGTGCACAGTAGTATCTAAAGGCAGTGTATTTGCCTTTGATTGTTCTAGTGCAAAGTCAAAGTTTATATGTTTTCTAAGGTGTACAATCTTGTGATGGTAAAATGACCGTGAACAGAATTACAGACTAAACTGTACTTAGGACTTGTCCATTTTCCACTGTACCCTGTAGTCTTATTTCTATGAGGCATGTGACCTGCTGTGTCCACCTGTGCTCCTCAGAGTGGTCCTGACCGCATGGGGGGCTCTGACCCTGGTCTGTGGCGCTTTCATCTTCGGGCAAAGCACCACCATCGCCGTCATGCAGCTTCTGCACAAGATCTGACCCCAGGACTTTTAAAGACATTTTTACCACCACTGAGGCCTTTAAGTGGACATTTTAATATTATACATTTTTTTTACTATTTTATTGTATTTTTTTATTTAACCTTTATTTAACCAGGAAACAAATCCCACTGAGACTGTTTTCAAGGAAGTCCTGGCCAAGAAGCGGCAGTTTAACACACAGTTACAACACAAACAACAATAAAATGATATTACTATTTATACTTTTACCTTCACCACACAGTGTACACATAAGTCTGTATTATAATGTGGCTCTATCACAGTTTAGTTAAGTTATTGTGGGTATGTCACATTTTTTAAGTAAATTCCTGTTTTCCAGTACATTTGAATGTCAGTTTTAGGATTTTATGAAAGAAAGTGGACAAGGTTTTCTGTTTTTTGTCATTTTATTGACTTGCATCACTCTACATCATCTATAATTTCAACAATATATTTTTTAAGACCAAATATAATACTTGCATCCCTGCAATAAGTCTCTACACTTAAGAGAAAGCAGTTTTACTGAAACATACATTAAGAATAATTATTTCATTAAACATTGCCATAAAAGTGAAAGTTCATTCTTGTTTGTCATTGTTCTAGTTATAGATATTTCATATAATAGATTTTTCTCTCTGTCTTCATAGGAATACTAGAAAAGAAAGAAGAATAGGTAAGAAATGCACAAAACCCATAGAAGAGTAGCATTGCCTAACACTACAGCAAAGAAGTTACTGGACATTCAGTTTGACATGCACTCGCGGAGGATAAAAAAAACAGCCATAGAAAGGAAGAGTTACTGCCATGATGTTGATGAAGTGGCTAGTTCCTGATTGGCTTAAGTGACAATTCACCTTGAGGTAAACCTATAAGGACACCAGTAGCATGCTGCCTAAAGTGGCCCTGGTGTCTGCGCACAGAACTCCATCTTTTTCTATGGCGAGAGCATTCAGTCAGGATTTTTCATTCACCACATTTGGACAGCAGAGCTATTTTATGGGATGCGTCTCATTTCTCTTTCCTCGCTTCCTTCTTCTTGATTCCTCTCCTCAATTCTACAGGAAATGGGTGAGAAAGTCCCGCCCACAGAGGAGAGAGGAGAGAGTTGGAGGAGAAAAAAACAGAAGAGAGAGGAGCAGAGGAGAGACTAGGAGGAAACAGGAGCTGAGAGTGAATGGGACAGACTTTCCTCAGACTTTCCTCCTCACCAAAATTATTCTATACCACCCAATGAGGACTATACTAAAGATTATTTTATTTTATTATTCCATGACTTTTAAATTAAAGTCAGTTTATTAGATTTAATGTCAAATTGAAGATTGCTTAAAAGCTCAGACACGCTTTACTGCAGTCCCTGTACTTAAAGCTGCACTGTGGAGGGTCTGTCACCTACTCGTCTCCATGGTGATGTTAGTTGCATCGCTTTGCCTTGAATGTTCCACAGTATAGCATGTATTTATTCAATTACAGGTGTTTTTATTTCTCAAAACTACCGCAAAAACATGCATTATTTCCGTGAGCTGGCCCACTTCTGCACAGACTGGACCTGTAACTTGGTCTGGTGACGTGGCCTGTTTGTCTCCATGGAGATAGTTAAATTAAATGCCATACTGTAGAATATGTAGGAAAAAATAATATTGGATTTAAGAAGGTGGCAAAGTTACACAGTGCACTTTTAAGCAACAGTACAAAATCCTCACTGAGACAAACAAAGCTGAATTATCTCCTGAACCCTCCCTCCCCTCGTGTTTCCTCTGCGGTTTCTTTCCCTTCGCTCCTCTGAGCTTTGGGACACCACTTAATGTGCCGCATTTGATTGACAACTGAAAAATGGAGAATCAAAGAGAGGAACCAGAGAGAAAAGAGACGCAACCGCCGTATGACAAAGCACGGGCTGCACTTTTAACGTGAAGGAGAGAAAAAAAGCAGAGTCAGGAATGTTTTAACAGTATTGGCATTGACAGTTCACCTTATGATTGTACAGAACCAGATTGGACCAGAACTATGCACAGAGAGGAGACTGTGGGCTGCACTCCGGAGGACCACTGCTCCCTACAGCTTTACAATTTGCCTAACTACAAAGTCCATGTTTTCAGATTACCTAAAAATGCATTGTGTAACTTTTCTGGTAGAGGACCCACCACATGCAATGCTCCACAGTTCTTGAAATTATCTATTTTTTTACTTGACATTTATTCCACTGCAGGCATTTTTATTGCTTAAAAATAGCACGAAAAACAGAAATTCTTGCCTCTCCACTGATCTGACCTGTATCTTAGCTTGGTTTCATTTCTGCTCATCTTCACGGAGACTGAGTTTAATAATTTACTGTGGAGCATACAAAACAATAAGAGCTTTATGGATACACGCAGTTGGCAGACCCTCCACAAGAAAAGTTACACCGTGCACCTTTAAGAAGTGGAGAAGTGTGGTTGTTTCTATTATCTATTTATTTTGTGAATTATGCATAACCCCGACTTTTGCCAAGACTCTTTATTTTGCTTAACTAACTATAGATGTAACCACCAAGACATGTTTATCTCTGTATAGTGTCCCAAATGACTAAATACTAATCTAATTTTGTTTTCTTAGTTGAGCGCAACCCGTGTTCATTTACAACAGTTCAAATTCTTGGATCAGTGGCGCTGGATCCCCACTGGCTGCAAACACTACCGTAGATAAATGTGAAAAGTTTCATGAAGGTCTGTTGATACAAGTGTACAGTATTTATGTGGCTCATTGTCATTAACAACGCTATTACAGCTAGATCCTCTTTATTCTCTGTAATCTAATCTATCTTCGCTCCGTCATTTGTACATTGTGCTTTGTGCCTGATTGTTGGTGTACGGCGGCGCTACGTTGAGGATCCAGGGATTTACACTTTGAATTACGGAGTTCTTGACCTGAATTTGACCTCATTGTCGTGTCACACCAAAGCAGAAGTGACGAAACGGCATAAAAACATCGAGCTCGTTCTCTACAATTGACCTTCAGGACCTTTATTACGTTCACAACTAGCTCGATGGCTTCAAGTGGATCTCAGCGTGGGGTTAGCGGACTAGTGTTTGCAGAAACAGATGTGATCTATTTTCTCCTATTTAGTCCTGGTGTGTTTTAAAGCTCAGCAGATATTTTATAGCTATAATTATTGTATCATCCAAACCTGGCCTTCACTTCACATTTTCAAACACATTAGCTTAAAGGTGCACTGCGGAACCTGTTTGTCTCCATGGAGATGCTATTACTTTGCCCCCAATGTTCAAGAGTATGGCATTAAACTGATCTTACTCCACAGACACAGACGAGGTGGCGCAATCCAGCAAAATGTTTAATGCTGTTAGGAAACTGCAAACTTAACTGGAGGGTCGACACCAGCTTGTTTCCATGGAGATGTTCTTGCTTTGCCTGGTATGTTCCACAGTATGACATTAAACACATCTGTTTCCATGGTACCAGGTCAGATCTGTGGAGATGTTACCCTGCTTATGTATGAATGCATGTTTTTCACTGAACCTATGAGCAATAAAAATGACTGTAATTGTATTAAATGTAAGATTTAAGTAGGAACATTCAAGTAATATCATCTCCATGGAGACAAGCAAGCGGGAAACCCTTCACCCCAAAATTTACATATTGCACGATTAACATTTTAGTGCAATCAATTAAAATTACAGTGAATACCAGGTTTGGATGCACTTCATTGGTGTAGAATTACAGCTGTATTTTTTCTTTTGCGTCAAACCTCTGTTCTCTTTTATTATCCTCTTTTGAGTTTAATCTTGTAAACATGTTCAGGATGAATTGGCCCCCACTGTGTACATGTGTTTTCTGTATAATTAGTGAATATGTCTTGGCGATCGCAGAACTCCTGGCAGATTTAGCACGCTTTGTCTCTTTGTTCTCTCTATCACAACCTTCTTTTATTTAAAGTTTAATCTTGTAAACATGTTCAGGGCGTATTGGCTCCCACCGTGTACATATGTTTTCTATATAATAAGTGAATATGTCTTGGTGATCGCAGAACTCCTGGCAGATTAAGTATACTTTGTCCATGCAACACAAGGCTTATGTACTCTGATCCCAACAGCCTATTAGCAGCTCGCGGGAGTCAGCCTTACCTATCCCGTTAACACACCTCTATGCATGTTCATGTTTAAGGCTTTATATTTATGTCATTCAGTTTTGATGATCTTCTCAAGAAACTGCACCATAGCACTAAAATATATCAAGAATACAAATATAATAATCATAGAACAACATTTTCTATGTACACTCTCTACTAGACTCTCACAGCTAATAATCGTCGCCAATCAAGACAAGGAAAGTACAAACTGAAAATCATCTTTAGCTGCATGTGTGATGAACTGCTGACCTTGACTTAGCAGCAAAGTGTATTTATCTAAATCCTATGACATGGCTCACACTGTCAACAGAAAACCCCATATTCACACGTAAAATATAGAGCTACATAAAGGATCTAGTCACTCGTTTATAATCACTGATATCCGTTTATCCAAATCAAAATGAAAACTGACTAACTTGTGAACGTTAAATGGACAATATCTGATTGGCAATTATTTGTAGTTAACGGTGCATTATCTAACGATCTGGAAGGGGGTTCATCACCTGCTTGTTTCTATGGAAATGCCATTGTTCTGCTTGAAAGGTTCCACAATATGACAGATTTACCATACATTTATTCAATTAGTTTTTTTATAACTCAAAAATAGCTAGAAAAACAGGCCTTCTGACTGTAAGTAAGATTGCCTCTCCATAGATCTGACCTGTGACTTGTGATTTGGTCATAATGGTGATAGAAATGTTTAATGCCATATTGTGAAATGTTTCAGGCAAAGCAATAACATCTCCATGGAGAAAAGGATGATAAATGCTCTTCCAGAAGGTTACACAGTGCAGCTTTAAGTCACAAATCACTCACTGTCTGTTAATTGTTTTGATGCATAACTGCAGAGCAAAATTATTGTTTTGAGGGTTATTAGACATTATTGACATGTTGCAGATTAATGTTTACTTATATTTATGACACAGTGCTGCTCCTTTTATTAATTTGCAACAATAAAATATGGACTAAAGGTTTTTCAATCACTCGTAATGTTAAAGGTGCATCGTGTAGCTTTTCTGGTGATTTTCTCCTCGTAAATGTTATTTCTTTGTCTGGAATGTTTCATAGTGCGGCATTTAACATTTCTATATTCATGGAGACCAAACCAGACCAAATTACAGGTCAGATCTGTGGATAGGCGTCAGAATACCTGTTTTTCAATGTATTTTTGAGCTATAAAACCACCTGCAATTGAATAAATGTAAAGTAGAGCTGTTTAATGTCACACTGTGGAACATTCCAGGCAGAGCAATGGCATATCTATTGAAACAAGCAGGTGACGGGCCCACAACCAAAAAGTTACATAATACACCTTTAGCTGAAAAACCCTTTAACCTAGATGGGTATAGAAAATGAAGTCTCTATTATTTTCGAATTGTCATTAGCGTGTGTGTTGCTAGTGAAGCTAACGTTGCAACTGTCAAACATTTCTTCCTGAGATTGCAAGCTAATATGGCAGCTATTCCTTTTGCAATGGGCCGGGATCGTTTCAAAATAGCTGATGTGAAAATAATGCCGAACCAAAAAGAGCTACATTAAGTCCAATAAACTTGAGAGCATGCGTTTCTATGCCTGTAAACTCTTGTATTTATCACAAAAAATGACCGAAACTGCTACATAACAACTACGCTGGGGGACCTTGCTACATGACAGACTGTCTGTGGCTCAAAGCTGTAGATAGTGACAATTACAGGAGATAATTCAAAAATCTGGAGCCGGCAAACTACGCGCACACTGTGAAAGTACTTTTAGTTGGTTTTTGACTGCGTTTGACACCATTCGTTTTTGTACTGTGTAAACATGTACTTACAAAAAGACTTAAGGTAAAAGAGGAGGAAGGGGGTGAGGGGGGGTACATGAGGTTTGTGGGGTTCGGACGGTCATAGTCTTGGCGTGGTGCTCACTTCTTCATGCTTTTAGTCCCTGTTCACACTGCACCAGGCGGCTGGAAGAACAGGAAAAAGTAATCAAGTACCACGAAAAGTACCATGAAAATAAACATTTTTGCTCTCGTTAAAGTGACCTATGTGATGCTGTTTTCTGATCTATGTTATAATGTTGTATCCTCATCACAAACAGAACTACTGAACTAGAGATGTAGGGTCATTATAAAATGTCACTCAAACTTGTGTGAATGAAGCAAAACACAACTCCAGGTATGTTTTTGATGAGGAAACAGCGTTATAACATGGCTTAAAGCTCAAAAGAGTACATTTTGTGTAATATAGGACCTTTAAAGATAAGATAGAACAAAGTAGTTAAAGGTGAAGGGACTGACCTGGCACGGCGACAGTGGACACGTTCTCTGGCTGACACAGTGTGTCCACCTTGACGTGCTGAAAGGCTTTGTTTGGAGGAGACTGGAGGTGCCTGGAGACAGAAAACAATGTAACATGTGGCTTTGTAAAGACTCATCATATTATATTCATGAGGATGATTCTCGGTGCAATTCTGAATGCCATATTTCACCATTCAAAAGATGCTTTCAGTTCTTACAGGTAAAGAAGCTTATTTTTCCTCTTTCTGAAAACCATGGAAAATAGCACTAATCTGAAGACCAACAATATATATTTTTATTGATGAAGACCCTTATTAAATCATTTAAAGAGAAGCTATGGAGTATTAACTGAACTGGGTGTATTAACATGTTTTGGAAGTTTCACTTTTGTTTTAGCTTTGAGACAAAATGTATTTTTAGATGATTTTTAACATTTACTAAAGGGTCTATTTTCTGTCTTCTCCCTGGCGCTTCTGCATAGCCCCAGTCACAAAAGCCATGCTGTGAGCGTAGCTTTTTACAGTAAGAGCTGAAATATTAATGTGGGAGTGAAGAGAGAGTGAAGAGAGAGTGCAGTGGAGCGGACAGACCGATCAGCCTCTGCAGCCACAGCGCTCCATCACTAAATCAGGAGCAGCTGACACAAAACACACGCCTGCCTCAGAGCCACTGCCTGGACAACGCTAATGAAATGCACACGACTTATGACAGTAATGGAAGAAATGTGAGTGCGGTGATTTGGCGATCAGCAATCAATAAGAACAATGGCAGCAGAAAACAGCCTTCTCAGCTCCAGAAGTGCTGACTGAGGGGGAGGAGGAGGGGCCACACTCTTTAAAGTTTTGTAGAAATGAAATGTTTGGCAGAGATCGTCTCTCCTCAGCATTTATTTACCAAACTGGAGTCGGCTGCTCATTTGTTTTACAGTTGTATTTTATCTGGAATCCACACGCAATTAGACCATTTTCAAGTTTTACCACAGGTGAATACATTAGCTTCTCTTTCATATTAGAGAACATTTTGCATATTGGCATATTGTCCAGAATATCTCTCTTTATTTTTTATACAGGTCAATTTCTGTCTGGTCCCCACATCCTCGTCTGCGTCTCAAGATCAAACCAATCAGATTTGGGGTTTTTGACACAGAAGAAATGAAGGAGCTCATTGGTCACTCGTGCAAGTGTCGAGATTCACCGTGACCAGACTTACATCTTTGCAAAGCGCAGATTAACAGCCTCTTTTCAGTCAGTCTGCCCCAGGGCAGCTGTGGCTACAATAGTCATTTACCACTGATAGAATGAATAATGTCCCGTAAAGCATGAACTGTGCATATGAATGTGGTTACTGAGACTGAATGGGACTATAATTGTACTTATTGACTGACTGGATGAATGATTGTATTAATATACATTTTATTTTATTGGCACGTCGTCTACTGATGGAGTCAGTCTGCCCAGGGACTGAGATTGGAAATAAGTAATTTTGTTATAACCTTGTCTGGGTCAGTGTTTGCATGTGCATTGTCCCTGATAAAATAAAAGCACTGTGTATGTCTTGAAAGGTGTTACATAATAGGAATATCGAATATAATTTAACTGATCTAGAGTCCTTGTTCTATCAGTGGGCATAGTCTTCTATAAATAGTAAATGAGTGTAGATCCAGGATTAGTGTGCTGCAGTGTGAATGACAGTAGAGTGAGTGTCACCTCTTCCACTCGTCCTCTCCATCCCAGAACTCGTAGACGACGAAGGATAAACCGTCAGGCAGGCGCACGGCGGTCACACTGAGGAGGCACAGAATGGACACGAGTGGATTAGTGCTCTGCACTGGGCAGCACGCAGGGAGAAGATTATGACATTAGGAGACGGAGGAGCTATGTAAAATCACATTTTACCAAGAAAATCTGCAGTACAGGTGTGGATTCTTTTATCTATACTAATTAAAGCTTCACTTTTAGCATTTGGGACACTGCATTGTAAATGCAGTTAATTTAAAATAAACTAGACGCATCTGACTAATCTTAAATTAATAATTCAGAGTTCAATGTTTAATTTAAAAGGCCCATATTACAACATTTTCTGATCTATGTTATAATGTTGTTTCATCATTTAAAACATACCCGGGGTTGTGTTTCACATGTTTAACGCATAAACCCCCACAAATATTTAAAACGAAATATTTTCTGACAGAAAACACTCCTTGTGATATCATGTAATAAGGTAACACAGGAACTGCTCCACTGTGTTCTTAAACTCTATACACTGGAATTGGTTACCAGTATTTCTACTTAAACTAAAGGTAAAAGGTCGCTGTTGTTTTGAAAACTATCACTTAATGACATCACAAGGTGGAGTAGAGTGTTTTAAGCTTTGGAGATGTAGACAGACTAATAATAAAGGATTACTCAAGCAAAACACTGCTCTGGGTATGTTTTGAGGAGGAAACAACATTCTAGAGCTAAAAGCTCACAAAAGTAAATTTTGCGTAATATGGGACCTTTAAGTAGAAACAACATTATGTCCCTTTGTTTTAAAAATCTAATTTGTTTATAACTGAATGCACTTCTCCTCCATCTGTATAAAATAACACATGGACACATGTGAACTGTGGTGATAATTCCAGAGATGCTCGGATGTCCAGTTGTAGGATCTACCTACGATCTCTCCGTCTGCTCAGATCCTCAGCAGATAATGTGCACTTTTGGCTCTGCTCTCATCTCTCAAATGTTCTGTACCAAAATTGCTCACTCTCTCTCACACCCTCTTCCTCTCTCTCTAAAAAGTCTCTATCTGTGCATAAGGTGTTAAAGGTTTTCCCTCTTTCTCTCTCTTTCACCCCTTCTCGCTTTCTCTCTCTCCTTCTTTCTCTCTAACTCTCTCAGTTTCTCTCTCTAAAAGTTTCTGTGCATAAGGTGTAAGATGTTCTCTCTCTATCTCTCTCTTATTCACCCTCTCTCTTTCACCTCCCCCCTCTCTTTCTCTCTTTTCTCTCTCTATGTTACACTATGTAGCTTTTCTGATCGAGGATTCGTCAGCTGCTCGTCTCCACTGAGATGACATGGAACTAAATGCATCATTCTTGCATTTATTAAATTATGAATGTTTATTGCCGAAGTAAAAAAAATGCATTCCTACAGTGAACAAAGTCAGACTCTCCACTGATCTGACTTGTAACGTGACCTGATGGTACCAACTGCATGTACAGATTCATACGCTTAATGCCACTGTGGAGCATTCCAGGTTAAGCAACATCACCATGGAGATAAGCAGTGGCATACCCTCCACCAAAACTGTTCAATGTGTTTTCAGTTTTTATTGGCTGAAGCAGGCAGATAATAAAATAAAATAAACAAAACAAAGAGAAACAATATAATTATGTTCATTTGTTGCCTTATTA
>JACN01124148.1:0-11054 GCA_000787155.1 Scartelaos histophorus | reverse complement strand
TAAACCAATAAAATAAATAAATAAATGAATAATCCTTTATTACTAATCTGTCTACATCTTCAAAGCTCAAAATGCATGTTCCACCTGGTGTTGTCACGAAGCGGTAGTTATCAGGTTAACAACTACGTTTTACCTTTTGTTCAGTAACAATTTCAGGGCTGAAATTATCCCAGTGATTCTAGTGATAGTGGCTGGAGTTTAAAAACAGAGTGGAGCACTTCCTGTATTACTGCAAGACATCACAAGGTGGACCAGAGTTTTTAGTTTGAGTGAAAAAATTCAGCAATATGCACAGTTTTTGTGTTACTGAAACAAAATAAAAGGTGTGTTTGTGATGAGGAATCAACATTATAACATAGATCAGAAAATAGCATAATATAGGAGCTTTAAAAAGTAAATAAATGTTGTTTAATGTTTAAATCCACTCACTGACAGAATGATGGAGGTAATGATGGAGGTGCAGTAATAAAAATAGTAATTTGCAGTGATAAAATTCCTGATTTTGAGCCACAGTTCCTTCAATTTGAGACTTGAGACACACTGGGCGCTGCTAAAGAACTATTACTCACTTGATTTGCTATTGAATGGGACCTTTGTTTCTGATGAACTTAAGAAGCCGAGATGGTTCAACGCGAGTTCATTTTTCAGCGGTTTGGACGAAGGGCCGAGGAGGAGGAGGAGGAGGAGAGCAGTGACAGAGGAGAGAGGCACATGCGGTGATGGATGAATGGCTCCGGCCTCTCACATGTGCAGGATTAGGGCTGCAGACAGATACAGGGCAGCGTCTGTGATGAACCGTGAGGTCAGCGGCCTCGTGTTCAATATCTCCTAATGAACGCTCACCCGCCGACCCTACGTGCACTCCTCTGCCATCGGTGCAATCAAACGCACTGTACGACCACGCGCACTCTTCTATTTCAGGACATGAGAGCGGCGAGTAAAACCCCTCCAACAAGTGCGCTTCATTTGCACACCTACAGAGCCCCTCAATCACCCGCCTTGTCGAGAGGCTGGATTTCTCTAAAAAGCGACTCATTTGTTTTCATTGACACACCGGCCAGGAGGTTTTCCCCAGCCGCTCATTAGCATTGTGTGTAAAACCTGCTGTCACTTTAAAATATGATTTTATTTTAAAGGGAATGTAATTAATGTACAAGCGTTTTTCATGGTGATAGATGCCGCTGTAGAAGACAAACCAAACATGTCTGAATTTCATGATGTATTAGTGAAGCGACCCAAAGGAAACTTGATGCTTTATAGATGCCATGGATTGATTGTGTCTTTTTCTATGTCTAAATATAGTTGTGGAGTGTCTAAGTTACTGGTGTTTCTGATACAATATAGAATTAATTCATTTTGATTTTGAATAATTCTTTAAAGGTCCTATATTACATCAAATTGACTCTTGAGAGCTTTAAGTTATATTAGAATGCTGTTACCTCCTAAAAACATGTACCTGTTGAGTTTTGTTTCATTCACACATGTTTGATTAACCTTTTATTATTAGTCTGTCTACATCTCCAAAGCTCAGAATGTTTCATGTGATGTCATGAAGTGGGAGTTTTCAAGTTAACAGCTGCGTTTTGTTCTATACATATGGGCAAACCCATGGCTGAAATAATCCAAATGATTTGACTGAAGGTGTATGGAGTTTAAAAACACAATGGAGCACTTCCTGTATTGCATGACATCACAAGGTGGAACAGAGTTTTCTGTTTGAGAGCCTCGAAGTATGAAACGAAACACAACTCCAGGTACAGCGTAATATGGATAATATGGGCCGTTTATTATCAATAGGACTGTCTTTCCTCGTTTAATTAATCAGATTTAATATAATTACAACAATTAAGAGGAGTTTCATTAAAATGCAGAACCACAGTTACAGTTGTTTCTGCACATCTCGGCTAATGCCAGAACATGCTCCATGACAGGACATTAAATGTTGCCGCGTGAGCCTCGCCCGCCTTAGCAACACAACAGTCGTCATCACAGGCCGTGGGCTTTGAACCCGCGCACACAATGACAGTGAGGTGGTTGTAGGTACAGTGCACCTGCAGCAGCGGCTCACAGCTCCACTTTCATATTTCCTCTGATGTGCTCCCTTTGAAGTCCCTCCGGAGTGGCCCTTGCCCGGGACAATAATCACATTAGTGTGTGATCCTGGATGTGGCGCTGGCACAGAGAGTTTTATTTGTATTGTATGGCTGTTTAACTGTCTCATGCATCACTAAATAAAAAAAAAAAAGAAAAAAAAAAGAATGTTTCATCTGATGTCATGAAGTGGGAGTTTTCAAGTTAACAGCTGCGTTTTGTTCTATACATATGGGCAAACCCATGGCTGAAATAATCCAAATGATTTGACTGAAGGTGTATGGAGTTTAAAAACACAATGGAGCACTTCCTGTATTGCATGACATCACAAGGTGGAACAGAGTTTTCTGTTTGAGAGCCTCGAAGTATGAAACGAAACACAACTCCAGGTACAGCGTAATATGGATAATATGGGCCGTTTATTATCAATAGGACTGTCTTTCCTCGTTTAATTAATCAGATTTAATATAATTACAACAATTAAGAGGAGTTTCATTAAAATGCAGAACCACAGTTACAGTTGTTTCGACACATCTCGGCTAATGCCAGAACATGCTCCATGACAGGACATTAAATGTTGCCGCGTGAGCCTCGCCCGCCTTAGCAACACAACAGTCGTCATCACAGGCCGTGGGCTTTGAACCCGCGCACACAATGACAGTGAGGTGGTTGTAGGTACAGTGCACCTGCAGCAGCGGCTCACAGCTCCACTTTCATATTTCCTCTGATGTGCTCCCTTTGAAGTCCCTCCGGAGTGGCCCTTGCCCGGGACAATAATCACATTAGTGTGTGATCCTGGATGTGGCGCTGGCACAGAGATGAATTCACAGGTTGGACTGCAGGGACGGACAGATTATTTTGTGTGGAGCAACCCGGCGTTCCTCTCTGCGCGTTCATTCACTCGCTCTGACTGATGCTGGCAATTTCCCCAGACGCAACTGTGCCTCTGCGTGACATGATCGATGGCTCTTATATCCCAAATCCTTACCTCCATCAAACCTTCAGGCAATTTATTTTTGCCAGCAACTTCAAATTTCTGATGCCCCAACAGCGCCCGAGAGCAAACCAATCACATTTCTCATTCACTCATTCATTTTGTCATTGCTTCAGGTGTCACATACAAACTCAGTGTAATCCTAGTTTCAGATGGTGAAGTGGTCGGGTGAGGATGTGAGCTTCCTGTGCACTGAGTGTCTGGACAGTGTCACACCAGAGGCTGTTTGACGCAGCTGTCGGAGATGTGGCCCAGCACCGGTGCCTCTCTGACACTTCCAGGGTCGGGCTGAGGTTGTGTTGAGACAAGAGCACATGGAGCGAGGACCAGACACTCGAGATGAAATGTTCTCAAATATAACGCGCTCTGAAATTGGATGTTCCACTGGGTTGGATGGAGTTGATTTATTGAGGTTCTGATTCAATTTTAGGTAAAGCTTCTTCACTTTAAAGCCACATCAAAGCAAACGCTGTATTTTTTTTTTTACGATTTACTTTCACTCTTAAAATCTTTTCCTGCATCTCACACATACAGGCAATGTCCCAGCTTTCTTTTATTCAACCCATATTCAACCTGCCAAGAAAGACTGGAGCATATCCCATAATTGTTGGCAGGCAACAAAGGGTTTTTGCCAAATCAGGCGATTCAACTTGATGCCACAGATCTCCTTGACCTTGAATAGAGGAAAGTCGGACCCATCAACCCAAAACTGTGTTATGTCATGTGAAAGAAAAAGCTCATATTTCAACCTCAAAGAACCTTTACTAGAAGAAATCTTCAAACATATGTTTCTTGGACAGGAGTGCGAGACAAGGCAAACATTTGGATGTTTTGGAAGCAGTGAAACAGTGAAAGTTTTAAAGTAATTTATGTTTACACAATAAATAAAACTGCATTAATTATATTAGAACTGAAGTACTGCTAAGATCAAATGAACCATTTATTTATTTCTGTTGGCATCAAAATCACACTTTTGTTGAATAAAATATAACTTATAAACAGTATAGTTAGAGTAACTTCAGTAAAAAATACTGCAATTTCTTTGACAATAAAAGCACCAGATATATACAGAAGAACGCCTCAGATCCCATTTCATTCTATAAGAACATGTTGCCGAGGGGTTTTCTTACTCATGGGACTAAAACATGCTTCATAAATGTGCCGCCACAGCTTTACAGTGATCCCTAGAAAGAAGAGGATACTTACAAGATTTTACTCCATCCTCAACACCAGTCCCCAGGAGGACAGTAACTATTCCTCTGCAGGTAATAACATCCAGAAGCAACGAGGAGCACGTGTGAGTAGAAACCTCATCCATGCAATGCAAAAGCGAACGAGCCCCTTAGTGATGTGTCATGCAGACGGGGGCCACTGTAGTCACATATGTTGCCAAAGCCTCAAGCCTTGGCAAAGACGCTCATTAAACCACCAACAATCTCACACAAAGCTGGACCTAAAGCCCATTCACTGCATGTACACAAAGGGAAAGTGTAGGAATGCAAGTTCTTTCTCACCCCCTCTGGCTCCACCATGAAAGATGTTTGGTGCACCTGAAAAGCATTTATTTGTAACATTAAACAGACAAGCCGGAGTGGACACGGGGACCATAGCTCACCCGCTGTGTGCAAATCTGTCAAGGGAAAGCTGCTTCGGTTGCAATCTTTGTCTGTCAGCCGCCGCAATCTCCTTAATGCTGCTCATTGTCATCAAGCATTAGTTCAGTGCAGGCTGAATGTTTGAAGAGCGCTCTTGTCGTTTAGGAGGAAAATCGAGTTGGGAAATCGGGGTTTGATTACCGTTCAGGTTGGATAAATGTGCCGTCACACCTCGCCGAACAGAGAGCAGACTTCTCCACTATATAGAAATGGACCACGCTCTGACTGGATGACCATTCACAAGAGAGTGCTCGGACTGTTGATAAGAGTCGGGCAGCAGAAACAGCCTCTCTCCCACGGCACATGGGGGGAGGGAAGTGAAGTGAAGGCGACCTGCCCTGGATGATGTATGGTGTGGACCCTAAACTGGGACTGGGGTTTAACAGTGAGAAAGGCAGAAAATGAGAAGGGGGAGGAGAGTCATGCTTGAATTATGCTGATGTGGGCTGGAACCACAGTGAAAAACCAACCAAAGGCTCGGCTGCTTCCACAAGACTTACAACCACCTATAACAAGGTTATTATCTCTCAGGCCCCACTAACTCTGACAGTTGTGGAGGTGAGAGTGCACCTTTATAGGAGCATGTCTTTTAGCTGGAGTCTTTTAATCCAATGTGACACAACAATAACCTGGAAATGTGAATTATTTAAGATATTCTTTTTTTTTTTTGAGTTAAAATGTGCTGCCATATTAAAATGAGTGTGGACTGTGGAGCACATTCTTCTTTGTAAGTGAAAGTGCTTCTGTCAATGTAAGATTCTCTAATTTAAAAAGAATTTAGTTTTAATGTTTTGAATCTAACATTTATGTAGAGTAGCTTGAGAGAAAGTCAATTGGAAGTGGCGACTTAAAGCCGCTGGGACACTGGTCTTTTCAAAGCAACAGCGAGAGTCAGTCTGTGAGAACACTCACACAGGCCCTCATGGTTCAGAAGCACTCTCTGAGCTACAGCAGGATGGAGCAGCCATTATGGCCACACAAATAGAGGGAAGCCTTATGAACTTTGCACAAATGCTTAGTGCTCCGGGCTGGACGGCTCTGCATGCCGGGGGTAGATGGGTAGGTACCGGGGCGCGCTGCCAGTTCCGAATGGCTTAGTGTTGGTGCACTCAGGCCAGACAAACCTGACATTGTCCTGGGCACTGCCCCGGGGAAAGCCTCTTCCCCTTTGTCCCTCGTTCAACTCATTCACACTTTCCGTCCAGTTGATTCACCGATTTGGACATGACTTAAGTGAGCAAAAAGGCAAACATTTATTCACCCTTCCAACCAATTGGGAAAAGTAAGAGAGAATGTCAAGCCTTTGATACGGCTTAATAAATATCTGCTTTAGTCAAACAACTAGCTCATCTTTTATACAATCATGTTAGTCAGATAAGCCCTTATAAAAGTGTACCTACCAAGATCAAGCCTCAGTATTAAGAAAGAACTGTAAAAAACAGATAAAAATCAATAATATAAGTAGGAAATGTAGGCACAGTATGAATAAGCGTGAAGGATAAAGCACATATAAAGTAGAAAATAATTCCCCAGCTACACATTCAAGTATAAATTGTCATGTCCTGCACGCTTCAGTTTATTCAATTTTAAGAACAGAAATGATGCTGTGTGCCCCAACACGTAAATGTTTACATCTAATTTATGACACTTTTTCTCTTATCAGCCTCAAACAGCAATCGCCAAATGTTATCTGACCTCTACAAGATGGAGGCTTGCAAGCGTATCGTGTCAGTGGAATTAAAATAATGCTCTCTTGACCTGCAGCCCCCCCCCCTTAGGCAACCTGAGTGGATGAGACTGGGAAAAAAAACAAAAACCATTCTAACCGGGCTGCCCCATTGGCTCTTCACCGTGAGAGGAAGAGAAATACAGGTGGTCGGGGTTCACGGCTCCGCTAAAACCTGTGTAACTGCTATACGTCCATGCCTTGAGCTCACAATACCTCACAATCACCATGCACCAGTCAGCTTAAGATAAATGCTATTGGGCTAATGGGAATTTCTTTTAAAAATGAAGTAGGTCTGCACTATTCATTTTGCTGAAGGACAGGCAGATTGCTGATATCGCACAATGATTGATTTACACTTTTTTGCACCATTTGGCAAATACGCCGTCTGCACACAGTGTGGAGCTTTTAATTGAACTTCAGGCGCGCGGCCCAATTTACCCGAAAATCATCTGTTCCCCCGGTCTGTCAGAAAACGGTCAAAACCTCTCCAACACCAGGCACTTCTGATATAAGCTGCCTGCCTTGGGCCGATAGCGTTTCTTTGACAGGCTGAATCAATACGAAAAGTGCTGCTTTCTTGCAGGTTGCCATAGTAACAAGTGTATCTTCATGCTGATCACTTGCAGAAAAGTTTTCATTGCGTTGTAGGTCTGCAGATGTTTCGTAATAATAATGCATATCCGTTTATTTCTTTAGCAGCTCAATTTGAACTAAATAAAAGCTTGCACATTTCTTGTAAGGACTTTTTTTTTTTGCTTAAGACCTTTGACAGCCACTGAAAAATTCCAGGATTGAAATTGGCCACGTATATCTATCCCTACCCGTGACACTTTAATAGTTTCCTCAATTATTTCCAGAAACAAGTTGACGCCTGATTTACTCAAAGCTGTGCAGTACAAAGCGTACGATCAAACAAAAGCCCTTTAACAGCCGGCAAATCAAAACTAGAGGAGACAAGTCGTGAAATCTCTACTAAACAGTACGTTAGCTTGTGTAAATGGGCAGCTTCTTCCTGCTCACTGAAGTTAAGAGGGAAGTAAACTGGGGCCAGGGCCGGGGTAAATCCAGGTCTGCCAGTCTGAGCAGCAGGTCGCCGATTCACAGATGGTCTACTGCAGCGATCATGGCACTAAACACCGATATTCAGCCCTGATTAACACACCAGCTCCACTCCGAGTGCACGGCAGCGTCTGGTCCCTGTCGCTCTGTGCTCAGTTTCATGCTACTAATACAAAACAGAGAGCTGGACAATCAAAAGCTAAGAAATAAAAAGTGCAGTGAGAGAGGAGCTTTCCATTAGAATATTAAACTATGTGAAGTGCATTTAATATATTTGTGGTTATTGACATTTTGAATAGAGTTCTCCATCTAAAACACATGCAAACTAGAGCTGCACAACATAACTATTATATTGCAAAGACGGAAATGATTGAGATTACAGAACGTCCTCTGCACAGAACAAAATGTCTCTTCTCTTGTCGTAGTGAAAACTGTGAAAACATGCTTCAAAATTCATGACGTTTTGTTTATCAGTTCATATTTCAGTCTCAAATGTTTATGGTCCTTGAGTAACGACTACTGTAAATAAATCCAAAGGAAAGACAGATGCTATGAGCTATCTGACACACAAATTACAGCTGAAACTAGCTATAAATATTTAGATATATTGCAAATACACTAGTGTGCAAAGAGATATCAGCTCAATGACAAAATAACAGGGCTCCCATCTAAGAAGCAGCATCACTTCCACTGTTCCCCAAACCCCACTTCAAATACTTCTGACTGATGGCAAATCATTCCAAACCTTTATCACAATTACCTGGATAACCTTTGTGTTATTCCTCTGCACATATTATTTCTCACGTAGATACAGTCGTTGACCTTTGCCTCTCCGCTCACATGTTGCTAGGCCAACAAAGAAAGAAGGCGGCAGCGATTGATCTTACACTGCGGTTCTTTACGTTAGTTAGAGATAAAGAAATGTGCGATGGTCTTTTTTCTGTTTTCACAAAATCTGACCTGATTGCGATTAATGCACCCACACACGGAGCAAAGAGCAGCCATGTTTTCATTGCAGGGCGGAGTTCAAATGAAAGCGTCGGCTGCAATAAAGTACAGGGTTCTTTTGAGTGCTTATCATGGCCTGTGTAGACAAGTTCAGATGAAGTGGCTACTTAGAAGCAGACTTAATCATGGTAGCCCCAAGAATCAATAAGCTATTCCCTTCAGGTCACTTTATACAATGAGAAAAGAGGCTCTAGTCTCCAGCTATTTGGTTTGTGTGCAAAGCTGACAGAAAATGCAGAGGCAAACAAAATGTTTGAAAATGCATTCCTTAAGGTGATGTGTTAAAATATGTGGCCATGGCAATGGAGGTTCAGGTTCCACTCTGAACCATCAGCCTTCAAAAGCTTTGGCAACGACAAAACTGAATGACCCATGTTTAGGCCAACCAGAACGTAAAAAGAACCTGTATTTTAAAAGTTCCATTCTCCAAGCTCTGTTCATCATCTTGCATCAGTCTCCAAAGTGATTTATTGATTTTATGAACTTCAGTAAAATCAGAGCTAATGAACTTGGAGCTTAGGTGTGAACTGACATTTTTTACACGTAGACCTGTTTGTTCTGCTTTTCTATTGTTCTCGTTCATTGAACAAAGCACAAATATATGTTCACACCTCACTAAAAACTCATTTACCAAGTATGTTAATGCAACATTATGTAAATCAATGACTCATAAAATCACAACATACAGAAATATAATGATACGGAGCTAAAACAAGTGTGTTCCAAGTGAACTTTGATCCATATATGCTGAGCTAACCTAAAAATGATTATTGCGTGTGCACATTTTAACAGGAAATCTCACTCCACTGCCTTTCACATTCATAACATACGCTAAGAATCCACAGTGTGACTCAATTCTAATTCAATCATAAAGTCCTGCAGGCGATGAGCTAAATGAATAGACGATCTACTTCATCAGCAGGAGCCACCTGTCAGAGAAACCGCCCATTCTGTGCACACTCAGGGCGTTGCCACCAAGCACGCCGTGAAATTATAATGCCAACAAAATTGGATTAATTCCTTCCAGAAAACAAGCTTTCTGCCCATCTACAAGGGACGATCAGTCAGTTTCACGCCCACTCATAATAAGCAGTGAGGAGCAACCTTTTAAGGGCGAGACGTCTGGGGGGTCAGAGCTCTAGGACCAGTGGGGCAAAGCGGCGCACACTTAATCCTGCAGTGGAAAATGTTGGTGGGATCCGTCTCACTCGGCTGCCCTCAAGAGCCGTGGAGGGAGAGCAATATTTGAGAAGAATTAGAGTTGTCTGAGGAAAGACGTGAGGGAGGGACGGGGGGCTGAGGTGGAGGCACTGTGTGTTTTTACACAGAAACGCCCTTCAATAGGCGAGCTGCTCAACTTTTCAGGCTTCATCCTCACCGCTATTCAGCCGGCGTATAAAAAGAACACTGAGGCTCCACTCGAGGCATGTGTGTGGGCTGAGAACTGTCTTACTTCTTTGTTACTTTGACAAAATCCAGACAAAGGAAATGGTTCCTCGATATTACCCAGTGTCTAAAATTCAGCAGACCTACTTTGTTTTGGTTTATTTGTTCACTAAAGTCTTAATGAGATGAGGTCCCGGATATGTTCATAATTAAGCGCTGCGATGTACAAACATAACCGCGATTCTTTTGTGTCACTTTAGTTCAACACTGTTTACTAGACTGAGCAGATCCTGGTAAATTCAAATGCATGAAAACATTATTCCCATCAGAGACACGGGAGATGCTATTGCCAAGGAAAGAAAACAAATGGCCACGGGCTGTTTTAGACTGTAGCTCCCACTGTACTTATGTGCACTAACCAAGACTTTTACCAGAGTGAAAATGCAATGGGAAAGCTCCTGTCTCATTATTCTCAGATTTTCTCTTGATATCTAATTAGCTAACGTCAGGTGAACCACCCACAGGCAAAAACAATGAGCAGATCAGGAACGTCACGTGACAGTTTAAAATCATAAGAGTATCTAGTTTTCTGCTCCGTTTGTCTCACACACTGCTCAGTACTCGGGGCTTGTAAGGTTTCGTAGTACATGCATTATTTAAGTTACTGGGGGCACCTGTCAAGAAGTGTAACAAACAGGTATATAGTACGAATCAGGGGATTGACACTCCATGTTATAAATAACCAGGGATTTACGGGTGAAGTCGGGCAGATACAGTTTCATTATTCTGTGAAATGTTGAATAGCCCATAATAAAAATCAGTGGCTTCCATAACTCTTGTGGAGTTTATGTGCGCCAGTGGCCAAGCTGCATGTGGAAGGGATTAGGTAAAATGAACAGCGGGGCAAACAGGTGCACTGGAGGTTCAACATCACCAAAGCAAAACCATGTGCAGTGGCAAATACAATCAGGCTGAAATATTTCGTTTTTTAGTTTGTTTTAATACATTTATCGTTTTAATTCTACCTCCAAACATGAATGACATCGACGCAAAATTTAAAAGCACAGAATCTCAACTTCATTTTAAACGTTTTGCTTATTCCTCGTGCATTCAGAGCATCCTAATTATTCCC
>KN504622.1:0-15981 GCA_000787155.1 Scartelaos histophorus | reverse complement strand
TGCACAGCCAATTATCTCCACTAGGGCTGCACAATATGAAAAACAATCTGATATTCAATAACAAGCTATATTTTTTGACTTATCTTGATTTACTAGTAAATTCTGTCAAAAATACGTGAAAACATTTTACTCAAGCAAGCACATTTTATCTGGTTTTAATCTTTATCTTAAAAACACTACAGTTTGTCTGTCATTTTTTAACTCAACGTCAACCTCAGATCTACCCTCAGTCTATCTCAGATGATCCCCTCTCTTACCAACAGTGCTGGTCTCACTGCTGGGATGCACAGCTTTCATTTTTTAAAACTATTTTATCACACTTGACACTTATTTCCACCCTTTCCACCTGTTGCTCGTGCCTCTTCACGTCTAGTTCACACTCTCCTCTGCAGTGGACTATTGACCCCAAGTACCCGCTGTACTCCCTGTAACCTCACCGCTCCTCTTGAGTCTCTCTTATTCTTGCTCATGTATTCTGTCTTGTGTGGGCTTATCTCCCGTGCTTTCAGGCCAGACTTTTTTCTATCTGCAATTGTATTTTGTATGAAAAATAATGTATTGTGTTTATATTGCTATTATAGAACCAAGGCCGCTCTTTATACAGCTAAGCTCATTTACCCTGTGTCTGCTCTGACTTTGTTTGGCCCTATAACCTATTTTGTTTAATATTACCAGTTGTGCTTAGCGAATAAATCATCACTATGACTAATAAATTAATCGTAATTAATCTTAGTAACACATGAATAAATACAATTCTTAATGAGCAAATAGCTTAGTAAGAATGATTCAGGCTTGGTAACGAGTTTAGGAGTTTGTGTTCAGGTTCCAGTTAAGTATTTACAAAGCATGAATCATTTTTACTTCACTATTTGTTCATTATGAAGTCTTTGTTCCTGCTTTGGTAAGGCTAATTAATGTGTTTCTTAAGTAAAGTGTTAACAAATCATCTTCCAAATGTGAATATTGACTGCATTGAAGCAAGGGGACTGAACATTATTTGTCCTACAGCTGAGTGCTCTTGTGTTTGTCTGTTTGTCAGGTGTGGCAGTGTGGGGGCAGTGTGGAGGTGCTGCCTTGCTCCCGTATCGCGCACATTGAGCGAGCTCACAAACCCTACACAGAGGACCTGACATCACACGTGCGTCGAAACGCCCTGAGAGTGGCCGAGGTTTGGATGGACGAGTTCAAGAGCCACGTGTACATGGCCTGGAACATACCACAGGAGGTCAGACAGTGCACACAGACTCTACTGCTGTGGATTAGGAATTATGGATTATTTACTGTTTAACTTTTATACATATAAAATACATTACCTAAATGCTAATATGATCCCTTGTGTTCTCTAATGGAGCTGCATGCATTTAATCCATTAAATGTCAGTTCCCCTAAATTATATTGATTATTCATAATATGAAAAATGTGGACTGTGATGGCCTTAGTAAGAGTATCATTCTTTTGAAAACAGCCAATTTTTATGAATAATTTGCCCACAGAACTTTTAGTTAAAAATTACAAAAGTTTGTGGAATGTAGATTATTGCAGCATTCGACCTCCGCAGTTGTGCCTTTATTGTTGAAAAGAAAGCGCTGTTGAGAAACAGTGTGTGAAAATGTTGCACAAAAGCCTATATTAAAATACAACAGACACAGCTGCATGGCTCATAAATCTGGAGGATTAAAAATCTAAATGTTAGGAGGTCCAGTGTCAGCCGCTCTCATCTGTTCTTCTTGTCAGAGACGTTTAGTGAAATCAGGCCTCCGGGCCACCACCAGACACAAAATCATTTCTCAACACTTTCTGGCCTCAATTAAAAACGTGCACTGGAATAAATGCATACTTTATAAGGCTAAAAAACCAGGCTTAAACTAAGATAAAGATAATGAAACCATAATCTTTAAAAACAGATTAATTTCAATGCCCCATTGATTATTTTTCAGCTGTTGAATAAATCAAGTAGGAGAAGTATTTTTACTGTAAACTATATTTGGTTTGATTCTACTGCCTTCCTGAGCTAAGGGATTTAATAACATGGAAATGATCTTGTTGTTTTATGTAAAACGTTGCATACCTCAAAGGCTAAATCAAATGTTTTTCCTGCCTTCCCGCATAATCTGTTTGAATATGTAAATCCAGGTTATGAATAGTTGAGCATCTGCCGGCGATTCATTCAGTCAATAATGATGCGTTTAACAGGCTCTGTACTCAAGAAGCATGAAATTTAGCCTCAGCCTCATGAGGAAAAAGTAAGAGAAAATAGTTAGTGCTCACCTTAGAGAGACATTTTTCAGGTTTTAACCTTTGATGTCCTGAGGAGGGTTGAGGGTTCACCTTCCATCCAGAACAAACTTTTGTGGTTGCTGAACAAGACTCTGCACCCACACTGACTTGTAACTAGCAGAAAATGATCTGTCAACATAACTACTACAGTGCTGCATACCTCTGGCAACAACTGTGCCACTTTACTTCTATCAGCTTAAATATTTCACTTGAAGAAATAAAATACAAAGTGTTCTGAAGTACATTCAATTATGCCAATGCAGTAAGTCTTGTCCTTCCTTTCCTCCCCTCTGTATGCTGTGTGGCTCTCAGGACTCGGGGATAGATATCGGGGACATCTCAGAGAGGAAAGCCCTGAGGAAGAGGCTGCAGTGTAAAACCTTCCGATGGTATCTGGTCAACATCTACCCTGAGATGAGAATGTACAGTGACACCATCGCGTACGGAGTGGTGAGTCCACCCTCATTATATGGAAAAGAAAATGGAACCTAACCACAGTCTGTATTTTACCCTTCAAAATAAAACTAATTTGACGGAAGAATAATGATCTGGAACATCAAATCAACTGCTTATAGTAATATATACAGTTCTTGTTCAATACCATCTAAATATAATTTTTAAAACTTCAGATATCTAGCTAGTGGTATTCATTTCAAACTTGTTGGAAAATTGGAAAAGCTTATTAAAAAAAAACAATATGACATCACCAAAATACCACATTATCACATGCTATTCACCTTACAGGTCCTATATTACACACAATTGACTCAAAATTGAGCTTTAAGCCATGTTAGAATGTTGTTTCCTCCTCAAAAACCCAGCTGGAGTTGTGTTTTGTGTCATTCATGCATGTTTGAGTAACCCTTACTTGTCTGTCTACATCTCCAAAGCCCAAAATGATCTGTTCAAACTCAAGGACTGAAATTATCCAATTGTTTCTAGTGAAGGTGTTTGGAGTTTAAAAACACAGTGGAGCACTTCCTGTATTAACACATGACATCCCAAGGTGGAACAGAGAACAAAAGTTTGTTTGGTTGAGAGAAGAATACAGCCTAAATATGTTGTTAAATAGAGTTTGTGTGTTAAACATGTGTGAATGAAACAAAAACACAGGTATGTTTGTGATGACGAAACAATATTATAACAGATCAGAGATTAGCGTAATATGGGTCCTTTAAATGCTAGTATATTTATTGGCATTTGTCTCACAGTAGCCCCACCAGCATCTCACTCTAAACATATGTATTGTGGTGCGCTTCAGAGCTTTTGTGCTGTAGTGCATTAGCCAGTGAAGGTGACAGCCAACAGCCTTCGTGCCAGTGTCTGTATTTGCCCACTCCTGTTCTTCATTTCCAGGTCCTCCTACCTCTCATCACGCAGACACACACTAATACACAGAGACACACTGCAGTATCATCCGGCACAGCTTTGCAAAGGCTGATCGCAAACTCTCAAAGAGCAGAGGGATGCAGAGGAGAAATAGGCCAGGCTCATTACATTCACTTTCCGAGGTGTTTGACCTCATTATTCTATATTTACTGCATGAGTTTGAGGGCTGTGAGCTGGTTAGTTTTAGAGGTCATCGCACTGTCACTTCTGCTAAACAAACACAAGGCATTTATTGTTTGTGGAAGCGTTTTCATTATTGGAATAGTGGTGTTTTTTCTATATAGTTCATAAGTTGATATGCTATAGAAGGGACACATAGTGTGATGTGACATGTTTGGTGACAACAGGCAGCTGAAAGAACCTCTGCTGTGCTCTTCTAGATTCACCATTTCACCTCAGTCTCACTCCAATCCAGCAGAGCTCCTACAGGGCACAGTACTTCTAACAATCACATACTAATCTTTCCTAACAGCACTGCCTTTACATTTTTTCACAGAAGTGCTCATTTTAAGAAGCATTAAGTAACACAACTTTTAACACAGCAATTTACTAAAACACTTTTGTCTCTTTTGAAAAAAAAAACAAAAAAAACAAAACATGTATTATGTCTTCAGTTTGTTACTTGGTACTTGTCATATACTTCACTTGAGACTGATTGCTCTTGTGAATTGATGGACTGATTCAGCCTCCTTCATTATTTAATCAGACAAAATGTGATTGCTCTGAGACAAAACCTTTCTCCTTTTGTATTTTACTAATTGCTTTAACTTTGATTATGACTTTCTCACATTTTCTTAACAATGTGAAGACAATATTTTGTTAAAAATGTAAAAAAAATGTTTTACACACACAGACACACACGCACACACACACACACGCACACACGCACACACACGCACACACACACATACACACACACACACGCGCACACACACACACACGCACACACGCACACACACGCACACACACACATACACACACACACACGCGCACACACACACACACACACACACACAAAGAAACCAATCTAAGCCAATCTGAATCATATCTTGTTCTTATTTTTGTGTTCCAGTTGAAAAACTCTCTGAAGATCGATTTGTGCCTGGACCAAGGTCCTGACAATGACAACGTGCCCATCCTGTATCTGTGTCATGGGATGACACCGCAGGTGAGAGACGCCTCTCTCTGGAGTTATTCTGAAGGGCACTCTTCATATATCACTGGGTTTGTCCTGTGGCCTTTTACTCCAGGATAAAATAACTCATCTCTGTTGCTCTGGACAAAGAAAAGTCTGCATTGTTACACAATAAAAGTGACTTTATTTATAATACAGCACTTTTTGTCTCATAGATCTTAAAATATCTCACTGTGATTTTTCTGACACCACTTTGGATTTGCAGTTTATTATAAAATCAAGAGTTTGTTCCCAGAGCACATTAAAAACAAGTTAATCATTTGAAAGCAGAGTGAAAAATTATATGCTGAACTACATCTATATTTTCACATTTGTAGCGATATGCTGCAAACTACAGGTTTTGTACTTAATAACACCTTGTGGCGATGAGATATTTTGTTCTCCGCTTATAAGTATTGTCTATAATTGCAGCCTTGGTGATTTGCAAACATTTAAATCACAATATTGGTTTGATTGCTTCTAATCTTGCAGCACTACTCACATTTTCTCCAGTTAAAGTCATGATTAGCATTTGAACCTCAGAAGTTCAGTGTGTGTCCAACAACTCACTATATAAAAAGTGTTGTTGTTATGTTTATGCCGTAGTTTTGCTTTAAATTTAAACCGAATATTTAAGGCATAACAGAGTGAACGATTCAGCTGTCGCCACACTGCCAACTGCTGCTCTACTTTCATTAAGTGTGTCACTTTGAGCAGCCACATTAAACAGAGCTTTTAAACGCCGATCTGCCTCTGCTGCTCCAGGATATGTCTCAGCCACAATAACAGGCTGTTTAAAGGCTGCAGCATCAGAGGGGCTTGATTATCATTTACTCCGCTGCACGGCCTCTTCCCACTCCGATCGATCCCTCATCCTGTTATGTCGCAGACTGTTGTTTTCACACATTGTTTAACCTTGCTTTGACAGTTGTAAACTTGTTTTATAGACTAAATGCTTAATCTGGTTTAATCCTCCTAAATTCAAATCGGTCTTCACACTGCTAATATTTACGTATAAATGTAAATTCATGGTAAGCATATATGGGAAATTTGGATCAACAGACTTTCCTCAATAAGAGATTTGCCTTGATCCAAACAATATGAAACATTGTAATTATCATATGGTTATGCTTTGATCTCGTAAATCCAGGAAAATCAAACAAAGGATTTGGGTAGAACCAGCATCTAACACGATTATGGAGGTCCTCTGCATTTCTTTTCTATTATTTTTTTAGTTTTCTATGGCGTGAATAAATCCTGGATCCCTGCACATATCAAAGAAACCTGCCTCGTCATATCCTCACAGAAATAGAAATGAAAAACATGTCTGATGCTACAGTAGCAGATTTGTATTACAGTGCAGACTAGTGCAACATAGAGTAAGCTACGTATATCCAAACACAACATTCTGATATAGGCTTTACAGTTGAAAGCCAAACCACCATCTACGTGCACAGCTCCAGAAATGAGCATTGTGCTGAAAAATCACACTTGTCACAGTTAAAGATCTGCTGTGAGGGAGGTGACAAGAATTATGGCTGTGCTTAACAAAAGAAGAAAGACTGCAGCCAATAAATAACTATCCGGTCCAAGTGAAATGACAAAATCCATAATTTGTCAGTTTGGGGTTAGGGCTCTGCAAGTCACATGATGTTGTCACAATAGACATCAGTTTGACCTGAATTTAAAAATATATATGTATTTGTTTTATTGTTGCAGCAACTATGTGAGCCTTGAAAATGTCATTCTACCCCAGGGCAGCTGAGGCCACAGAAATAGTCTACCACAACTGAAAGTGGAGAGAAAATGAATAATACTTGAGCAATAAGACTAATGCATCATTATTGTTGCTGCAGAGTGCTGATAAGGTCAAGGATGGTTTTGAAACTGAAAAGCCTGAGTACAAAAAAATAATTAAAAATAAGTTGTTGCCCGTGAGGCTACATATCAAGCAGATACGCAAGTGGTGACGATGTCGGATTGGTGCATGTAGTCATTGTTTTACACACCTTTTGCTCCACTTATTCCTGATGCCTACCTTGTGTGTCTATACTGATCCATGCATATAATGAGCATAAATCAGCCTAATGTATTTGTAATGCGTGTCTGTTCCTCGAGACAAGCCCTGAGCTCATATTAGAGACATGCTTTATTACCTGCAGCTGCACGGGGTCATTATCTAAATGTCAGTCCCTGCGGCTAACCCGTTCATTTGTGCTGCTTTTAGAATGTGTATTACACGAGTGCGCACCAGCTCCATGTGGGGTTGCTCAGTCCCACTGTGGATGATGACGATAACAAGTGCCTGGTGGACGTGAACGGAAGAGCACGTCTCATTGAATGCAGCTACGCTGCGTCCAAACGCATGAAGCTGCATTGGCTCTTCACTCAGGTAACTCTATTTTCTAATATGATTATATATTTATATATTTTTCCCTTTTGTTTCCCCTTCCCTTGGAAATATAAATGAGCATCTGCTAATCAGGTACATTACTTCACATAGGAGTCACTAAACTAAATGGTTTACCTTGTTGGTGCTCAGTGCCAGCAGGTTTTATCCAGTTTGTGATATACCCCCTGACAGTGGCTGAATTGAATTAGCAACATTCAATAAAGAACTTCAGAGCTGTTGTCAATAATGGTGTCATTTTGGTAATTAACTATATGTTTAATTTGGCTAAACATGATCTGAAAGGTTAGACACATAACACTGTGAGTGGCAAAGGAAATCTCCTTATTAGAAATGCTCTTAGCATAAGACAGCCATATTTCTCATGCATCAACACTTTTAAAACAGTATTGTTAACGGTATTTATAAGAGACCAAAACAAACGCCCTAGACACGAATACCTAAATAATTTGAAACAACTATAGAACTGTGTCTCACAAAAGCAATAGCAACAAACAAAATCAGCAGAGAGGCTTAATCCTCTCAGTCTTATGTGCGCTTCACGGAAAGGTGCGTCGAGCCAGAGGGAACTATAATAAAACCATCAGCACATATCGGATTTTATCCTTCAACCATCAATAGAGCTAATTTGTCTGGCTTCTGCCATGTCGTGTGGTCTCATCAAGAGTTAATGATGTGTGATCTAAACAGAAAATAAAGATAATTTTTCTGTCTCAGTTGACCAGCCCTTCCAATGAGAAAGGATTGGTTTTATTTCTTACATGCTTTTGAGCTTATAAGAACAGATGGCATAACAGTTTTTCTTTTAGGTGTGTTTCTTACCTTGTAATAGTTGCGCAAGTTCTTTGAGCCACACATTTTTGATCTTTTGATCTCTCTCAAGTCAAAGGATTCTTGTCTCTTTAATAATGCATTGTGAATGTACACTGGAAGATTTACCAGCCTCCAAATCTCTCTAAAACCACTTTCACTTAGGAACACAACAAACGCCACTGGCTATTTTCACATTTGTTTTGTTCAGATTTTGTTTATGTTTGCAGTTTTCTTTGAAACAGTTTTAAAGCTATCTGTTTGACCCTGGGCGGATGCTGTACGACTTCCCCTAAAATGCAGTGTTGAGCTCACTGCCTTATCCACCTGCTCTGCTGTGGATTTAAAAATGCACAGATTGTTCTGCAGGATCTAGTCCATTCCTAACCTGCATCTCTGCTCTTTTCAGGGAGGACCCATTCAGAACAGGAAATCAAAGAGATGCCTGGAGCTTGTCGCTGGGAGTGACAATGAGTTTGGCTACCAGCTGGCTCTACAGAAATGCACTGGACAGAAATGGTTCATCACAAATGTGCTGTTTAGCAATTCTTCATGATGGACTGCCAAAGGGACAAAGGATCTGTGCCCGCCCTGGCTGCACACGGCTGCACAAGTGTTTGTGTGAGAGTGAAAGAGGCCCAAAGCAAAGCACCAGGATGTCTCCTGAAGAACATCATCATTAAGTGGTTTACTTTGCCTACTCAGCCATAATAGGCAGACATTTTCTCGCCATATTTGAAATGGTGGTCTCTTATAGTTAGTCAGATTATTGTTGGCGCTTTAAAGGGTCCAATAAGATTTTGTACTTTTTTATATTTGCTACTGTGTAGCAAGCTTTCTGACACTATCTGCTGTAATATTTTCATAGTGTCTCAGGTTTATAGAGTGTAATATAATGGGAAAGTGTTCGAATATACCTGGAAACAAAATATTATTTTCTAAATGTACCTGTACAGCCTTCAGGTTTGTAAAATATAAAAATCAAAAATCAAAACCCATGAGTACATGTGATTTTTCCACTGTCACCTGTGGTGTATGCACGCTAGACAAAGAGTCAGAAAGGTGATGTATCCAGCTTGTTGAGACAAACACAGGGCACCAGCTGAGCTCCTCTCTGAGTGCTGACTGCACCTGGGAGGAGACAAGTGCAGCAGGCTGTTTTCAACATGCCAGTCCTCATTACCATCCACAATCTGCACCACACCATGGCATTAAAAATACATGCCAACCCACTTTCATCAAAGGGACATCCCACACCAACTCATTTTAATATATGCAAAGAGAAGCCCCTCAAAGAAGCATGTGCCTTAACTTTTGGATGAGGCAAATTCAACCAAACACTGGTGCCATGTGCATTATTTACAATGCCTTTTAAGTCTTTTGGCAGATTTCTCTTGCTACATGTGTGTGTATGTACACAGGCTTAGCGTAGCACATCTACATTAATCATCCATGGTTTGTTCTGCTCAGCTTGTGCAAAACAATGAGTAGAAAAGGCTTAAATGGTTTTGGCTTCGCTTTGAGGCATTAAATTCTGTAACAAATGTGCACAGATAACAAATCCAGCTGTACCGATGTGATGATGGAGCTGTGGAGCTTTTTCTGTCAGCAAATGAGTCACATGCAATATCTCTGCGAGGTGCTGGCCTGATTTAGACGCCGATAATATGTCTGCTTCTGCTAGCATTTGCGAAATGACTGCCATTTTCCTCACCATGGAAATGAGACACAGACGATAACAGGGACATCTTCAGACCAGCTCGCCACAAATGTCACCGCAATAAACATGCTTTTTTGCAAATGTATCAAAGCAAAATTATCTTGCAAACATCTCTAGCTAAATAGGGTATTTGGAGCTTTCCAGTAAAAGTCAATACACAAGTACATTCTTCTGTTTTGCAAACCAGTCCACGAACTTCAATTCATTTTTATCTGTTTCAGCAAAACATCTTCCTGGGTTGACTCTGCAAATTTTCTGTCTCCCAGTGTTCAGTTATTTGCCTATATTGGCATTAATACTACCTCAGACATTGTAAACAGAAGGAGAATATCTTGTGATCTTTGATGAATCAAAACTCTGTCAAAAGTAAATTAATTTAAATGAATGCACATATATACAACACAGGCTGCTTCTATTATTACTACCAATACAAGACTTTCGCTCTTACCGATACTATGATTACTACTGCATAGTGCATAACTACTTTGATTACCGTTATTAGAACGCAAAAGGCCTCCATTCCATTATCAGAATTCAATAAGTAATCAGTGCATAGTATGCATATTTTAAATATGCACTCTGTAACTTTTTGATTTGGGGTCAGTCACCTGCATGTTTCAATGTGTATGTCACTGCTCTGAATGGAATGTTCCACATTAACAGCTCTACCTTACATTCATTTAATTAAAGGTGAATTATAGCTCAAAATACCTGGAAAAACATGCATTCTGACTGTAAGCATGGTTACCTCTCCAAAGATCTGACCTGTAACTTGGTCTGGTTTGGTCTCCATGAAGATAGAAAGGTTTAATACCATACTGTGAAACACTCTAGACAAAGCAATAACATCTCCATGGAGAAAAGCATTTGATGGACCCTCCATCAGAAAAGTTACATAATGCACCTTTAGTAGTAACCTATAATCTTATCTATTTTGTTCCCCTCTTGTCCTTTCTGTGTGCATGTGTATTATTCATTCTCACCTCTTATGGAAAAAGGATCTGAGAGGCAACTTGGCACGTCCCATCATATTCTGCCCCTGTCACCACAACATGAAACATTAAGGCACATATTCTTGGCACGAGCAGTGGAGCAATGCAGGGAATAAGCTGAGGTTTGAGCACCATATGGCAGAGGCAGAGGCTTGTCTGGAGTGAGGCTCGGTGAGATGTCTGAGATCCAGAGAAGACTTTGTACCTGTTGTGTCTGCTGCAAGAGAGTCACAGGTAACACCACACAAACAGGCACCGAGCCAGAGGAGGAAGCGCCGCAGACTTGTACTAAAGAAAAGGTCATACAAAAATAAAACTCAAGTCAAGATTTTATTCTTATTATCCATTATTGCAATGATTATTTAAGTAGTAATATTAATACAATTATTCTATTTTATTACCATTACTGTATGATATATCAATCAACCCAAAACATGCACAATAGGAAAACTCCAACTAAGATAGTCCTGATCAAGCCTAAGTCAAGGTGTGAAGATGGGTGCCTAGGCACTGAAATTACATTGGAAGATGGGTCAGATGCAGAGAACGAAGTTCCAGAGTGGATCGTACTCGGTTATATTTTAGTCAGTTTTGAAAGAAACTACTTCAAGAGTTGTTTCCTGACTGCATGCTTGAGTAAATTACACTGTAAAAGCACTCTTACTTGAGTAAATGTTTTTGTTAGACTCAATATTAACATTCATTAACATTCTTATCTGTGTTCCTGTCTCCATGGAGATGTTATTGCTGTGCTTAGAATGTTCCACAGTATGCTGTTAAACTTCTCTATGTAGTCAAAGTTAGACCAAGTTACAGGTGAGATCGGTAGAAAGAAGACCTTGCTTACAGAAGAAATGTGCACTGGTAGGCATTTTTAAGCAATACAATCAATTTAAGATGAATACATTTAATAGTGTAATGTTGCGGTATGGTATTATCAAGTCCATACACAAGATTCTTTCTGACATAAAACAAGGACAAGGGGAATGTGATATGAAAATTGTACAGCTTTATTTAATGTTCTATCCAAAAAAGATAATTTTTAAGTGTATAAACAAGTTAATATTTGCAAATGAAGGATTTAACCCCCCTTAAGTAAACACAACAAATCAAAATTAGTAATCTCAACCAAATGAAAACCAAAAAAAACAGATTAAACCCTACATTTACAATTTGTCAAAGTGCCAGTTCTATGTAAACATAAACATTGTTGATATTTGCAGTGCGTGTGCTAAGGTACAGGAGTTAATGTTAAAGTGCGTAGAGTTCTATATGGTAAAGTGCATGTGCCAAGTGGCCTATTAGGGCTAAAGTGATGTGCGCCAACCCTAAGACCTAACTTGCAGTAACAACCCGACCTTATATTGCACTTTCACGACTTCGGCTAATGTCCTACAACATTCACCTAAAATCACACTAAGAATAAAACACTAAAGAATAAAGAGCAGAGAGAAAGTCTAGTCAACACGAGCCAAAAACCCCGAGCCTATGGCACCTATTTCCACTCTGCAATCAGTGACGCTTTGAGCCACACATGGCGCGTCGCAACAACGGGTGCATTCACGGACACACCACAACAGGATATTTACATATTGATCCGGTTACAATAGTGTAGTTGGGAACATCTCAGGTGAAGCAATAGCATCTCCATGGAGACTGACACTGCATCAGAGAAGTTACACAGTGCAACTTTAACATCACCTCAACTGCAACAAGCTATTTCTCTCACTACTTATACTACTTCTGCTCCTATTTGCATTCTATTAGTTTAGATATTATGTACAGTTATATTCATCCAAAAAGGCTTACTTGTGTAGTTCGCCATCTCCACCACAGCAGGGAGCCGTGTAAGGGTCTCCTACTCAACAACAGAACATAACCTTTGCCTAATCTGCTCTGGTTGCTCATATCTTGAGTTCAAGCAGGAAGCAGATTTACCAGAACAATGTGAGTGGGTGTGCAATCCTTGTTCCCCGCTAAGCCCAAATGCTTCACATGTGGATAAATGTCACTTCTAATTGTTTTCCAGCAGGGTGAAATTTCACGCGTGGCTGTGCGTTGCTATGGTTACATATGTCTCCCCCCCAAAAGTACATTTCTGACATGCCCCCAGTTGCCTACAGCATATGGGTGAGTGTATGAACCCAGAAAGACCTAAGAAAAATATAACTCCAGGATTCAATTGTAATTTTACTCTTTGGCCTTTTTCTTTTCTTGCTTGAATGCTTCCACCTATGCAAATGAGAATGACAGATCTACTCATGTTTGTGCACATCAGACCATGGTCTATGGAGACGGGGGTAGAACAATGATGAAAAGGAGATTAGGGGGATGAGATTTAGCCATGTGATAATAATGTTAGGTGCAGTTACAGAGACAAATGTAATGAGCTGGCAATCTCCATAATGAAATTAAAAACCTCTAAAAATCAGTCATTACAAAAGTTCACAGTGAAGACCCCCTGTGGTGTCTGATGGTTTCGGCTGATGAGAAAAACCACTCAGTCGAAAGTCTTGTTGCTTCCCAAAGACATTCAAATGGGGTAGTTTTACATTTGCAAATTTTATCTCACAAATCTGAAATGAACTAAGATAGTCCTTGTTATGTGTTTGATTTTACTAAACTAAATGGCCAAATATACTGAATCTGCAAATAACATTTATATGTGTCAAATTAAATATAATTTCAAGAGAAGGTATTATGCAAAATTGACTTTTTGGAGCTTTTTATTGTGTTATAATGTTGTTCCCTCGTCAAAAACAACCCTTTTTTTTCATCCATTTCATCCATGCTGGATTAATCTTGCAATCTCTCCCAGGCACTATTTGAACCCTATTGTTGGCAGCATAGCACACGTCTCTTGTACAAGGGTCAACCCATAAGCCATCACCAATACTCCAGCATAGCCATTTTTCATAAATATATAAAGCAGGAAACAAACAAAGTTGGTGCAATTTGCAGATCAATAGCAGAATGCACGTTGATTATGTTGTGATAGCAAAAACAAAACTGAAACTAATAACAATAACATAATATAATTTTAATTTGGTGTATTCTGTGGACATAACTTTTTCAAAACAGCACAGTGATCTAAATATGTCATGTGTTAACAATTAATACCCCATAGAAGTATAATACCTTCTTGATAAAATCTTGATGAAACTTTAACTTTAATGAAACCATTCAGACCATTTGGGCAATCCAGCAAAAACAGGCTGAACATACCTTTAATTTTGTTAATAGAGGTTAAAGTGTAAGAGGATTGTAAAATTACCCATAAAAGTGCAAAAATGTCACAATATCCGCTATATTGCCCTCTTCTAATTAGGGCTCAGCAATTTTGTCTAAAAATAAAATGATCCATCTTTCTTCAAGAAATTAAATTTTCAATTCCCATTTTCTGGTGTCTAGGTCACCTTCCAGATCCAGGTTGACTTTAAATAATTATAACATCATCTTTAGAGCACAATTAACCACCAAAATACATTACATTATCCTCTTGAGAAGAATTGCAAACTCCTCCAACCATATCTCTTCTTGACTCAGCATAATATTGTAAATCATTGTCCATCACAAACTAATCTTTGTAAATTCAATCAACATTAACAAGCGAGACTCTATCAGCTGTGACACTTTCTCCATTGCAATTTGTGTGATTTGTGACAGTGATGGATGACTCTGCAGGAGCCGGAGTCCCCATAGATCAGATCAGATACTGACAATAGGCATAAACTATATTTTCTGCAGCATGTTTAAGCATTTAATCTGTTTTCACTCGCATTAAATCCCTTTGCTCCTATCACATCATATTTGTCATATTCCTCTTGAGTCAAACTATGCAGCATCACCGCTGTTTTTTCACAGACATACGGGCTGTGGAGTTGGCAATAGACAGACATTCATTTTAGTGCCACTGTAATTGCCATCCCCTGTCCACTGCAACTCTGAGTTATAAACAACTCCTCTGATATAAGCCTATAGAGACTGCAGAAATCTAGGACACCAGTTCAACTTTGGTCCTGTCTAAGAGCTTGATGTAAGTTTAGAACATTGCCTATTAGGGTCATGGTTTGTTCTATTGAGTGAAATCCTGGTCGAATTGTTTAGTCTTGGTATAGCCTTGGATTCAGTACGGTTAAAAGTGGACTATATACCTCTTCTGGTGTAGTGGAAAGTCCATCACTTGTTGTTTTTGTTACTCCAGTGATTTTAGAGCTAAAATAACAAAAGCACAACATTAAATCTGTGGACCGGCTTGTCCCTCCACATATCTGGTCTCTAACTTCTTTGGTTCCATAGGCATAGATACTGTATGTTAAATGTCAAACATTCTAGGCCAGACAATAACATCAACACAGAGACAAGCAGCTGGACTTTCAACCAGAAATGCTGTTTGGTGCCTATTTACAATACAAACACATTTCACTTCATCATCATGAGGCACTGTTGAAATGTTAAAATGCTTTGTGCAATGCCATGTTCTGTACTGATAGAAGAAGATGAGCACAGCACCAATGTTACACTTCTATATTTATCCTGCCTCACACTGAGTGATTTGACACATTCTGCCAACATGTGACTTCATCTCCATGATTTCAGTTCCTGTGTTACTAGTTAAGAGGAGATTTGTTACTTTAGTTGTTTAATCAGTCATAAATATAGGACAGTCACCTTGTTCTGAAAGCTGCCGTGACACATTGGAGCAGTGTGGCTCTGCTCTTGACTCACACACAGTCTGTCAATCATGTCTCTTGCCGCCCACTCCCCAGCTTTTATTAGGCTCCATGTAAAACCATCAGTTGGCCTACATTTTACAGCATATATAAACTGTAAATGAGTATCTGCAGTGGTAGCTGTATTAGCATCACATTCCTAGCCTGGTGCAGAAATGACTTTCACTTAGCTCTTAGCTTTGTGTTTTGGCTCCTCTTTCTCAGAGAGAAAGGCGCCAAGAGATCGTATCAACTGACTTTTCAGACACTGATTGATACTTTTGTTTTCCAAAGTTGATACCGGCAGACCCAAAGAATGCGGTCAAGCTGGTGCATTACGCACTTTTATTTTTTTCTTCACAAAAGAAAAAAATGTGGCAAGCGTTGGCTTAATGTAAGATAAACTGAACATACACTGTAAAATGGTCTGAGAGGGGTTGATCAAACACAAATTAATAATAACAATAACATGACTTTTTTTTTTTTTTTTTTTACTT